>JAQQAE010004660.1:0-18514 GCA_029823295.1 Pseudamia nigra | reverse complement strand
AAACGACCACACACACCAACCACACCCACGGAAAACACACACACGCGTGCACACCCCTGGATGGACAAGTCAAGTTCACACACGCGGTTTGAGGGGGGGAAAAAAAACATGAAAAAAGCTCTTTTTTTTCAAATTCATAAATTATAATTTAATACCAAGAACAAATTTACAGCAGAATGCTTGTTTACAATAAGCTAACACAAACAAACAAGAATTGTGTTCAACTATAAACTTTCACACACACTCACATATATCACTTGCAATTAATAATAATAATAATAATAATAATAATCATAAAAAAAGTATCTATACGTTATCAATACCCTGCAGTCATATATTTTTATATATTTATATAAAAACGTGGGTCAGTTTAAACTGTTCATAATTACAATCATGTATCATTCTCTGGTCCAGAACTGGCTCCGAACAGCCAAAGATCAGTGTTCAATCAGTGATCCCTTTTAATTCAACCACAACATGGTGTTTTGTGTGTGTGTTGAAGAAAAGCCTCAAAACAAGGACAAAATTGCTCGCTTCCAAACACACGCACGCACGCACGCACACACATCGACACACGCGCGCACACGCACCCCACGGCACCTGTCAAAGACCAAAGGAGCAATGACACTAAAGTTAAAATATCAACTCCTTTTCCAAACCTGCTCACCCTGTTTAAGTCTGTAGCCTAATAATGAACATCGTTTCTTTTCTTTTTCTTTTTTGTTTCTTTAAATACAAGGGCTAGTGTACTGAATGCACAGATTATATCTATACAGTCAAAAAAAAGAGAGAGAAAACATTTACATTTATATATCAAAGGTAAAATAGGTTAGCGACCTGTGGCCATGCATTCACAGTCTAAATATACATGAAAAAGAAAACATTTGTAGTAATATGTATATACATTAAAAACATAACTTTCAGTGCTACTAGCTAAGTCTGCCACTCAAGTTGAAGACGTTGTATTACCGAGGAAAAAAAATGGCAACCACAGATTTTTCTTAATCACATATACTTTGTATAAATGAAAAACTCGTTGAAATGAATTGACCTATATTTACAAGAATACTGCCTCTAAGAATCAATGTTTTTCAAGTGAAATACACGACTGAAGTTCAAATCTAATTGTGTTCCCCAAAATGTTATAGGCCTACTTTAACAACGTTTAGATAAGAAATCACATCATGCTTGTCAGGCACTTAATGCTTGAAGTGAATAAAGGGTGACATTTCAGGGACGCTTTAATAATACTGCTATTAAACACTACTCTGGCTATGCTTCAAACTTTTTGTGACCCTTGACCTCTCCAATTTTTTTAAACAAGTCACTGTGCTCTGAAATGCGCATATTACGCATTAGGAGCCAACCTGCCTCGAACATTATTACAGCAGCAGGTTTAAATAACTTGTAGGATTTAAAACCAAAAAATATAATTTTTTTTTACTTTCAAAATTGGGGAACTGATGCCAAATTTTAGAAATTGGTAAAAGTGGGGGAAGACGATGCGCCAGGTAACTTGGATAATTGCGTAAAAGTAATATTTTAGGAGCGCTTATGTGGCTTTACTCAAAAAAAACAAAACAAAAAAAAAAAAAAAACAGTAGTGGAAAACAAGTGGACCCTGTAACTTCATATTAATAAAGAGCAAATGTTTCCGCTGGGTCATAAAGTTGAACATGAACTCCAAAAAACCCCCTTTTTTCCAGATGGTATTGGTCATCCTATGAATGTAAGTGCGCTTGCAGCATTAAGCCTAGATAATAAGCCTATACTCCTATTGCTGTGGTTTTTACTTCTTTTTAGAACATTTTTACATTATTTCACCGTTTCAAAATAAATCATTGTCTTATAAAATAACACCACCTGTACTACAGAAATCACATAGGCCGGTTTGGAACCAGAAAGGAGGAACAAAGAAAGTACAAAACACAGCTATACATGGACACAGGACAAGTCATTTGAGAAAAGAAAATTCACGTTTCGTATTTTCCCTTTCTCCAGTTTGTTTTTTTTTCTTTTTACTCAAATTATCATTTTTAAATGCACTTAATACTTAAATTTTCCTCATAAGGATCAACAAAATCCCTTTCCCTTTTTGTCATTTTCTTCTTTCATTACAAAAAAATGGATCGAAGCAGGTTGTTCTGCGTGAACACTGGGAGGGAGCGTGTTATCTGCCATTTTGAAAGTTCAGTGGATGTCTCAATTTTTTTTTTGGAGTCGGGGGGGAATTCACAGTCATTTACGTCAGTGTCTTTCTTCATGAAAGCCAGCCTCGTGTAACAGCCGGTTGGTTTTTTATTCCTTCCACAAAAGCAGCTATAATCATTGTAGTCTCGCAGCCCCCCAACCCCACCTTTTGTTTGTTCGTCTCCTTCTTGGTTTACTGAATTGACATGTAAGGCCAGTTAAAACTGCTCCCCGAAAGCAACATATCCCTGATGAGAGTTTCAATTGGGGTTTTACCTACCAATCGGACGAAAAATAATTGTTCTATGACCGAGGAAGAGACTGTGCGCAGGGAAGGCAAGCGGAGTAACAACTTCCCAAACCGTGTTGGCTGGTTGGGATACTGGCTCCGGACATATTCCTCCAGGGCGCACTGGGACTTCTCCTGCAAACTTTCCACATGGGCCACATCTGAGAGGCCACAAGCATCTGAGAGGGGGGGGAAAGCAAATAAACATTAATAAAGTGTTTCTCTCAGCAGGATCCCTTTCCCTCTATGGTGATCTACTGGCCAAATGGATGGCCTGTCAGAGTCTGAGGGAAAAAAAGCAATTATGTTTCTTAAAAAATTATTCCTTTCTCATTATGCCTAAAAACGGGCTTTATTTGTCTGGAGGCTTCATGTCATTATTAACTCAGCACGTTTTTTTCAATGTATTAAAAATATAAACGCAATAATAATAATAATAATGGCACTGTGCAAGTTGATAATTTAAACAGCACAAATAAAAAAACATGGCAAGCTTAGCAATTACAATTAATATCTGTATAAAAATTATAAAATAATATGTAAAATAAACGACTGAAAACGACATGGCTGGAAAACAAATGAATCTGGCGGTTTGTTTTTGCTTATTTTCAATGGCGTCTTTCCCTTTTTATCGCTCTGATAACCCGGCTATTTCTCTCGATGAGCCCACTTAAAAGAAGACTAAATAATTAAGCATCCTCGTAGCTAAAATGTGTGCTTTCTATGGGCCTGTGCTTCCCAGTCTGAGGGAAAGCAAGGAGGAGAGGAGGTGGAGGAGGGGGAGGGAGCGAGGGAGAGACAGGGAGACCTACTGACCTTTAGTGAGCAGAGATTTAGCTCGGAAAAAAGAGCCCATAGCCTACGGAGTTGCCATCATGCTATACCATCAGAGACGCATAATCACTATCTGTGCTGCTGCATGTGGGCGGCAGCTGATTATGTGCCAAAAACGCTTGTACGTGCGTTGGTTAAGTTTGTAAAGTTTATGCATGACAACGACCAAACCAGCAAAGTAGCAAAGGCGTGTCAGTCAAACTACAGCACACAGTTCAGGTTCAATCCTCTGGGACTCAGGTATGGTGAAGGCAAATGAAGCCATCATGGCCTAATAAAGGCTTAATAATAAAATCCAATGACCTGAAAGGTAGTTTTTGTAAAATAGTCTAACAAGCCACCACGAGAACAATAGTTGGCTGCTGGAGCAAAATGAAACACAGAGCCTGATGGCTTGCAGGTATTATATCATTTCAAAAACATGCATTCTCTCTGCGGTTGAAACCTTGTAAATCTGTTGCACACGTATTTTTTTTTTTTTTCCTTTTTAACACTGTAACTAATGTAGCGAAATAGTTGGGAAGTTTGGGTCATGACCTAGTTCTGCTGCAGCATGTCCAGATGAGTCTGGAGTCTCACAAGGCAACACAATATTTCTGCAAGTAAAAATTAAAGCCGGGCTCGTGTCACTGCTCACTATCACACACCACTGTCACATCCTGAAATGTTTGCCATTACAGGGTGTGCATGGCTTCTACATGGCTCCCTCTCGGACATGTCTGTCCCCTAAATGACATGAGAGCGTTGAAACCTGTGCTTTGCTTTTACTATGTGCAAATGGGACATTAGGCTTGTCTTTCTTTTTCTCTTCCCCTCCCCCTCGGAGCCTGACATCATTTATAACTGTCATTCCCTACAAACAAGACGTGGGTACACACACTGATAAATGGCGAAAAAAAAAAGTGTAACAATTCATCTGCATGCTGTTGGGTTTTCAGGAAGTGTTTAAAAGCTACATTTTGATATGGTTATATGGCTATAAATGTGCAGTTATCAGTCTTATTTAATTCAAGCTTATTTTGTAATGTTTCAGTCTGGCAGCACGTTTCTCTGATTTGTAGTCATTTTAATTAAAATATTTCTTGTGTGATCACGCCACAATTTCCAGTTTAGCCCGTGTGTGTGTCTGATAAATCAGTTAATTAATCAAGTGTTTTTATAATTTCGTAGCCTAAGGCCTACCCAGCAGCCCCTGACGCTGAAGGCAGCAGATATAGGTGAACATTTGCCCAGGATGTTCATCTAAGACAAACAGCAACTAGCCAGCGCAGATATATTTAGGTCAGGGTTGATTTAGCTGATGTCAGTGTGTGTGACATTTACACAGACTCAACTTAGAATGTGCCAGTCTATTGTCTTACCTGTGGTGAAGAGCACAATTGCCTTTAAGCAGCTATATTCAGCAGAGTCAACGTGCAAAGCCTTGAGCTTTTCCACTTGTTCTTGGAAGATCCTAATGTGGTCCATAAAGGCCACCACTCTGTCCGCAGACATGGGGGAGGCGTGAAGGCCAGCCGCCGCCAGGAGAGGAGCCACATGCAGGGGCATGGAGCACTGTGCAGCGTTGAGCACAAATAACTCACTCCACGTCAACCTCAGCAGAGCCACCTGGTCGGTGATCTGAAGGTCTGGAAAGAAGGGAATATTCCTGGCCCACTCCACTGCACTGAAGAGCATCCTGGCTGCCAGTTCACAAATGTTCTCGATGCCCATTATGTTGTTGGGTTGCATGCACTGACTGCCATACCGGGACGTCGGGTAGGGCTCCGCTCTCAACAGAAGAGAGATATATCCGGATAAGTAGGAATGGCAGTGGAGTGGGTCTCCATTTGTCAAGGCGAACTGACCGTGGTGTGGCTGTGTGGGTGGCACCCGTCCCCTTTGCACGGCTGCAGTAAAAAGAGAAACTACAGATATTGAAGCCTGAATTCTACAAGACATAATCAATCATGAAGACATACTGTCAAATGCTGTACATTTTAAAAGTGTGCAAAAGTCAATGCAGAATCAAAAGCTTGCATCTTTAAAAATAAATGACACACACTGTGTTTACATCAAAACACACGCACACCACACACACACACACATGGTAGCCTATTATTTCACACGAGTTTTAAAAAGACTGGTTGTAATGATAACGGTGAAGCCCCGTGTGACAAATCATGTCTATAAACACCAGTGATGCGCTTTAAACACGTTTAAAACAAGCCATGCGTATGTCTAGCTTTAAAATGATGTTATTCAGCAACAGCAACATGAGCTGGCTGTGAAGGAACACAAAGAGGGCAAGAGAGACCTTGCATGTTTAACCCTTAACCTACTTAGCAATTCATCTCGTTTTACTATACATGTCTGCTATTTTTCGACAAATGTTCAACTAAATTCTTGGGGTTATGTGGAGGTTTCGGATGCATAATTCAGGCTGATGTCCAGCTTCAGACACAGTGAACAACACAGGCAGGGTAGATGTGGAGGTGCAGCCTGAACACGCTATCTCTTAATTCGACACTCGCCATAATAGCGCAGGAGGCTATATTGTATCATCTATTCAGTACAGATGTATCTCTACGCCCATAGTTTTATCTAAATATAAATCCCACAGCCACAGCCCAGACGGGGATTAGGGATTTTTTTTGTGAAAGCAGAGCTATTTTGCGCTGGAGCTGAATTCTATAATACAATGCTAAAAGGAGGATCCGGCGAGCCCCGTGACGAGCTGAGCACACAGCGGCTCCATTGCACGCTCCAGCCGCACAGCCTGCGAAGGACGAGTCGGGGGGAGAAAACGGGCTATGGGGGGCGATATTAAATGATCTGATGTTTGGGAATGTAAAACGCACAAACACACACATAAATAGGAAAACAAAATTCCCAATACCTTCCCGTCTCATGCCGACTTTAAGGCATTTTTTGAGGCGGCAGTACTGACACTGATTGCGGTGGTGTTGGTCGATTGGACAATTCCTGTTGGCACGGCATGTGTAAGTGAGGTTCCGTCGTACGCTCCGTTTGAAGAAGCTTTTGCACCCCTCGCAAGTAAACTGGCCATAGTGTTTGCCACTCGATTTATCCCCACAGACCACGCATTCAATGTGCTGTGGCTGTTTCTCCGACTGCTGCGTCGTCTGGTTCGTCGGCGTGGATTGTGTGTTGTTCGGGGGTCCTTGGACCGGAGTCTGCGGGGTCGGAGGGGCGACCTGAGAGGCTGTCAGATTCAACTGGCCTGGTTGAGGGGTGGGTAGAGATAGTCCTCCTTGGGTTTGCGAGGAAAGGGTGCCTTGGGGGTCAGCCACATCGTCCTGGGAGCCTCTCCACACTACCATTGCCATATCTATCAGTCAACGTAAAGAAACTTTTTGTCTGCCGTTTTGCTGTCGCGGTGAAGAATGTCTCAAGGAAACGCGGTAAACTGGGATTAAAAGGCGAACACACAAAATGTCAATTCTAGCCTACGTTGAATCCACTCTGAATCTCCCAAAAACTGTCGATTTATTGCTGTTGGAGACGTTGCGAAGCACGTTTTCAAAACTGATGCGATGGCGAGCTGAGTCGCTGCCTTGCGCTTAAAGGCCAAGTCCAGGGGCGCTTACAGTCAGCCATCCAGTACACCCATCAATGGGAAAGGTAGCTTCAAGATTAAAATAATCAACCGAGGTAGCATGGACTATTCAGTGGATGATGGAGCAGGTTGGTAGCACCGTGCCTGCAGCAGCATAAAACAATTGGTGAGCACACTGTAGCAGCTACTATCAAGTTCCAGCACAAGTCTTGAAGAAAATCACCAACTGGGTAAAAAATTTGCGTCTTCTTCCTTTTCTTCTTGTGAGGTAGCGCCAGCAAGCGCGCAGCTGAAGCCAATGTTTTGAGAGCCTGGAATATGAAGACAACTCTCCCCAAAAAGCGAAAGCACTAAAACAAAAAACAAAAAAACAAAGATCACAACCTACAAACCTCCTCCGTGCACTGAAAAATAATAGGAAAAAGGAGAAGAGAATCAAAGTGATCAAATATGTTAAAAAGGCGGAGGTTAGGAAGTGATTTGCGATTGGTAGGAGCCGGGCTGGCAGAATGCTTTCTCTCTGATCAGCTCACTGAGCTCTCTATATAGTGAACTTTGACACGACTGCTGCAACTTAGCACACGTTACCATGGAGATCAGCTGCCATATAAGGAAGGAGAGTGTGTTTGACTGGTCAGAGCTCAGGGACCTCCCCCTGAACCCCATTGGCTAGTCGGCACTTGTGCTACTTGGTACCTTGCCAGAGCCAGCATGGAGGTCGAGAGGGCCGCTTGGTCCTAAAAAGAGTCGATTTCAGGGAAGGAGAATTATTCTAGTCACTCAAATCGCCCAGACTGTAGCCTATACTCACTTACACGACCGGTAAAGCCTTTGCAATTTCATTAACAAAAAGAAAAATCTTAATTCAGTTCTTCGCATCCTTATAGTAGAGCCGCAACGTGCATCCTGATAATATCAGAATATCAGAAGAGAAATATCTGTCTCTGACAAATAGTCGCCCCTTTTCGACATATCCATTATAATAAATAATTCTACCTATAGGGCATGTATTTTGAAATAACCGAGTCCAAGAGTATGCACATGTGATATTTAGAAAAAAAAAATAACAGTAATAAAATAAAAAAACAAAGCACAGTGATTGAATAAAATGCAAATAATATCTGAGAATACTTTTAAGTGTGTGAGAATGTACACAATATGTACACTAAAACAGACAATGAACATAATATGCCACCACATGCACTCTGCGATAAAATATTACGATTTTTAAGCTTTATTGCATTGGCCCCTGTGTCTATTTGCGCATGTAGCCTTCATCACCATCCACACGTTTAATATAATGCTACGATAGGCTGCTGACTTCATTTGGGCGCCTGTTAATCGCTAATCCCCCCTGACCACAAATATCTCTGGCCCCAGTGGGTCACAAAGGGCAGAGCTGAGGTCCAGGAGTCACTGCTTTGTCTGTATGACCACACCACGAAACCACTCTGCCTTTAAATACAGACTACACTGAAAAATGTCATGTGAGGTCAAAGGCCGGAGCCTCCACGTTAAATTTCAGATGAAAGTAAACCCATACGTGCCGATACGAGCTGTATGTTAAAGTTTACACATGCATCGTGACTGTCAGATGCCATAATAAGAACGTACAGCTTATGATGAGGACACAAACAGTGAGGGATGCCTTAAATGGGGTCAGTGGTTGTCCAGAGACTCTGCTAACTTGGTTAATCATTTTTAGGCTTGCATTTAAACAGTAGTACTTTCACCCTGCCCGGAGGCTTCAAACTTGTAGGTAAAACTTTACAGAGTCCTACAGATGAACCTATAGCCTGAGAGAGAACAGCAGCAGCAGCAGCATGCATTGTCTCCGGGTGTACTACAGTATATGGGCGCCCCCTAGCGTATGAAATTCTTGCTTCCAATGAGATTCAATTTAGAGGAGCCATCCGACACGGAAACTGCTTCAGTCTCGTCTCTCGCATGCATCGACCAAACTAACGAGCACCATTTTAAACTGATGACTGTTTGTTTAAATTCTGTTTTACATGACTTGGACGGCAAAGCTTTGAGAGTTGCCAAAGTTGGATTTACTTTTTTTGCCACTTCAGCCAGTCCCAGCGGTGGTATTTAGACCAGTTACGTCCTTATTCTAAAACAAATGAGCCGATTATATTTTATCTACATGACTATTTTGTCGGTTTTATTTACAGATCCCGCTTGAACATGGAGAGTCTGTAAATAAAATAGCCCGCATGCTCGTGACTTATCGAGGATCCTGCTTTTGCTTCAAATGGTAAGTATATTTTTGCGCATTTTATTAGGCTACATCGGCAAATACGCAATGCTTCCTTCTGCCAACATATGCGTTTAGCTGTAAATTAAATATTCTATAAATAAGAGGACAGCTTAATCTATCAGAATATAAAAACTGCTGCAGATAGAGCCTGTTGTCACGCACATATACTACAATATATTTACCTGAGAATGGATTACGGAGCGCTCCGTCACTAATTTTCACTTATGATCAAGTGTAAATTTATATGACGACCACACTCATCTTCCCACTCATTCATAAAGTTATTTGACAGTGATAGCGAGGCAGGAGGCTGTATTCTTATAGTAACAAACCTACCAAATGCATATGCTGCTGATTCGTCCGTAGCGGGATGCATCTTCTCTCTTATTCACAATATATTTAGTCTTCTCTTTTTCGACACAGATTGAAACGGGCAAAGCTTCCTCTCTGTCTCTCTCTCCGACAGACGGGAGAAAACACAAAAGGGAAAAAAAGAACGCAGTTTATTGGAAAATGCAATGTCTGACCATGCAAAAACTTTGGAGAGCAAACCGGAGCAAACAACAACTGATTCACGTCATGTGTTGAGCGAGGAATTGGAAATATACGTTGACGTCCGAGCAGGATTTCATTTGACTGCCTCTGGAAATGATAAAGTACAGGCAGAGAGAGATCCTGTGCGCCTTTTCTCTCCTACAGTAATGTGGCCAAAACGCGCTCGTACGCCGCTGCTTTGTGTGGGCTATAGTGAGGAGAGAGGGAGGGGGCAAGTCAGAACACAACAGACACCTGTCTTTAAGTATGGCGAGCAGGCATTAGCACATTCTGCATATTACAAATTATAGCCACATTCGACTTGGAGATGCAATTAGGGCAGTAATGAACCGTGCGTAAAATGGAATTAAATTGCCAAATAAAATCTAAATATAACACAACCCCCAATGACCTATTATTATTATTACTATTACTATTACTATTATTATTATTATTATTATTTATCATTATTCAGAATAATAATTATAATATTTAAAAATAAATGATCTTTGATTATCCTCTACTATTTTCATTGTAAAATTTCCCTTCAATCCTACTAATTACACACTGTCATATAAGAATCTCACACTGCATTCTCCATAATTCTCCTGCTTTATTTACTCTTTTAAAAGTTTCCCGTGAGTGATTATTATTTGCACTCCTTCTTCCATCAAGCAGGATGATAAAAGCAGTACATGCCCAGCAAGCCAGCTCACAACAATAGACTAGAATAGCGCAGCCCAACGGGACCCATATCGATTAAGACGAGACAGAGGATGTCGCCTGCACTAAATATTTACTGATCACACACAAATAGCTGGATCTTTAACGATTTCCCATGCACCGGCTGCGAGAAAGGACTAAATCACTTTATTATTGTTAGTAAAACAAAGCACACGCTCTGTAACACAGAAGTGGAGGTGTGCTGATTGGGAGAAGTGCAGTTAAATTAATCGATAGTGAGGAGATAATAGTGGAGATTTACGTGCGTTCAAGGAAAACGCTTTCACTCATGGACCAGGTTAAGGGATGCGAAAATGCGCGCACTGATTAAAATAAACCACAGATGAAACTCCAACAGCCAAATTTAGTAAAATAAAATAAAACATATTCAGTGTAAATATATTAAGCCCGCTCGCAGATCGATAATCTAAACCAGGATCGTCACGCTGAGGTAAAACCTCTTTCACACCTGCGTAAAAAGTCCAAACTGAAATAAAAGTCGACTTTAATTTTATCTGTGCCTTCACCAAGTCCTTCATCCAGATAGAGGGAGACTGACCCGTGGGTCTCCAAGTTCCCGGCCTGATTAACCCTTCCAGACCCGCGCAGGAGCAAAGGTTAACCAGGCTAATCAACTTCAAGAGTCCGATTGAATTAGATGACTGCGCAATCGGCACAGAAACTAAATTGTCCCACTTAAAAAACACACAAAAAAGCGGTCATTTTGGAGCATTTCAGCTGAGATGGATGCTGTGTGAATTCTGGAAGATTTTAGGATAATTCTGTGTGATAAAATAAAGTGAGGCAGGATATTTCTCAACATGCAACAGGTTAAAAAAAATAGAAATCCCGAGCTTCATTTCCATGTTTTAAATCCTCCTTAACAGCCACAAATTGTTTTCATCCTGCCTGATAAAGATCACTTGATTGATGGCGGTGCTGCCCTATATGTCATGACATTTGTGTGTGTGCATTGCATAACTCAGCAGTGGAGGTTTTTAACTCTGTCTCTTTCAGGCACAGCTTTATGTTGCGGCTGTGATGTGTTAAATGCGGAGATGACAAATGTGGAGCAATTAGTTAAATGGCTGCCTGTACATTTTGCTTCATTTAGGTAAAAAACATTTGCTGAGAAAACACATTATAGTTTCAAGAAGTTGCTTCAGAGTAATTGCAACGAGGAGTGTGAGCAAAGCATAAGGAAATTATTCCTATTAAATTGATAGCACATTTAAAGTTTGAATATGCATGATTTAAAATATTTGATAACTGTGTGGGTAGAAAATGACTTACAACTGAATACATTTACGTGGTGACAAAGCGTGCTTATTGAGACACCACACAAAACATTTTTGATTCCGCTTTTTTGTCTTTTAATTGTTTAATGGTCAAACAGAAGGTTTCACAGATTTCCTGAAGTAAAACTGAGAAAATACATTGTCCTTTTATCACAGTATTAAAGTCTTGTCCTTAATGTGATACATATGTAAATTATTTGTATTCTCCATGGCACACAGAAGAAGGTGTGTGAGGAAAAGCAAACTTAACACTCACTTTTTTTGTTTAAAAGTGTGCAGGCAGACATTTGTGTTTTGCTCAAGACCTTTGATAAAGAGTTCATTCAGTGGTGTAGATCACTTTCCCTGTGTCTCTGCGCCCCAAGGGCCCCTATCTAAAAAGGCAATAGATCCCAGATAGCTCACTGTGTTCAATTTGCCAATGATAGATTATAGTGCCAATTTAAACAGATAGGGATCAATTTGTCTCAATGATCACTCTTTAGGCTGACTGCCAGCATGCTCTTAATGTATTTGTAAATGCTGCTTGTTTGAATCACAGCAGTTAGGTTTAAAGTGATTAAAATTGTAGTACAGAGAGAAATCAGTGGTGTAAATGATAAATGATGTGTTCTTTAGGCTGCTGAAGACTGCATGGATGAAGCATGTAAAATGACTATACCTCAGGAAACAGCATTTACCAGAAGGTCAACGGTTTAACGCTGAGGAGTCACTGGGAATGTCTGGGATGGGGAATTGTGTGATAAGCGCTCTCTAACCCTTAGGAACTGCTGCTGAAGTGCCCTTTGGCAATGGAGATTCAGCCCGTCTGTCCCAGCGGAGCTACGCAACATCCAGCAGTACAAGACCATGGTTGTACCGGGCACTTGTGTTGGTGTGTCTTTCAGAGAGTGACCTGCCCTCCCTTTACTTTTTAAAGAGGCAGAATGGGCAGTCTGCTCACCTCACACTTTTTTTTTTTTTTTAACGCAGACAGGGAAAAAGTTTGACACAGGAGAGAAAGCCCTGGCTGTATTCAGCTGTGAGCCAAGCCATGGTTCACATGTGGCCCCAGAGGCAGCAGACAGTGGATTGAATTACTGTAACTCAAGGTGTAATGTGGTAGCAGTGTGGGATATGTAAAAAAAAAAAAAAAAAAACACACAATGATTCTCACTTCAGCTTCCTGATGTAGCACTTCATCTCCAAATGCAACTGGGCCCTTTTAAATTCAATTCCAAGCATTTCTTAGTGATAACAGACACAATTTCAAGAGGAATTGTTTTATTTTCAATAGATTTGCCAATAAAATTGTCATGTGAAATTTATTTTTAATCATTGTTTTGTTTTAATTTGAATTATTTTAATTTACATATGTACTGCATATTCTGTATACAGAACAGTCATTAATTTTGTGGAATAAACTCATAAATATAGCTTTGGCGAAGAATAATATCTGTTTCTTTGTTCTTTGAAAGCAGTTCCAAAACAAAGGATTTTCATGCAGCATGAATAGAATGATTATTAAGAAGAGTACACTAAAGCAGTGTTGTGTGTGATTTGCAATTTGCAGTGTTATTAATAAAATTTGATTTAAAACACTTAAGCTGTGTTTTGACTGCATCTCTTCAACTTAATGCAGTTTACTTACATTTAAATAATTGAGTTTCCACCTCATTGTCGACTGTAAATACAAAATAAATGTAGTATTTTTATCGTTCTGTGACACACTGTTTATCTCTGTAATAATGATGGTGTGAAAACAGAATGGCTATTCTTTACACACTATTTGTTACTCGGTAGTTATTTTAGACTTTCGTTTCACTGATTCTGCAGATTATCCAGACAAAAACAAGAGAGTAAGTCACGATTGTTTCTGATTTATGGGTTTTAGTTCAGCCTCCCAGATACTTAGACACTTAAAAGAATACGGCATTGTACATTTTCAAACAATAAGACCATCCACAGGTAAATTTTACAGTCAAATTAAACCATAGTTAGAGCTTAAGCACTAAAATAACCCATAGGAAGCATCTTTTTGAGATCTAAGACTGAACTCTGCCAGCTGTGAAAATACACAAGGCTTACGTGTTTTATCATAATAATGTACTTTCCCTCTGAAAGTGCTGCAGACATACATTTTACAACAAAACTAGTGGGCCGTGACTGCTGACGATGTTCACTAAATCTGTACTTCCACAGGTACTGATTCACAGTGGAGAATGCAACACACTACATAAAAGCAAATACTGCTGTTTGAGGTTTTTGGAGTCACGCAAATTCACATGTGATCAATGGTCCTTGTTAACGGATGGAGGAAATAAAAGGTAAATGGAATGTGACTGGGGTTTGTAAGACCTTTACAACAACGTCGACTCTGAATGGAAAAGAGGATTTTCATGGTGTGAAGATGACCTCGAGGGGAAAAGGCATTAAAACATACTTCACTCATTCACAGGGTTTTAGTTACTTTATCCTCATATAAGACAGATACTGTGTTTAGAGTCTACATATTCTCCCTGTAGGGTTTCACCAGATCTATTGCTTCTGTACAGAATTGTGATGTGACCTTCTCAGGAGGGATACACTCACCTTACTTTTAAAAAACATAATTAGTCACAAACACTGTAGATCATTTGGCAACTGTAAAATACTATCCAATTTAATTTTTTTTGTTGCAAAAAAGGCATTAAATGAGGTTGTCACTAGGGCAGAGGTCAGAATAGAGCAGAATGAAATTAAATACTCATGGCAGCAGCACAATTGTCCAGATATAAACTGATAAAGAAATGCAGAGGCATTGTAATTCAAAGCTGATAGGAAAGGAAGTATGTATTCATTTTTCTTATTCAGCTTACAAACCACACTGTAAAGCTACAGGGTGGTTTGTGGCCGTATGCTTCACTTGTGGAGGAAGAACAGCAGTGGTAAAGTTCCCAAACTATCTTTTGGAATTAAAAAGTATGCGTGTCAAAATATATCCTTAACATACCAAAAGTCAACGTGCAGGAATAATACATATTACTGGGCTATAATTATTGATGATTATTAATGAATTAATGTGTTCATTTTCCAAAATAAAACTGGTAATGTGTGGCTTATTCTGTAATAATCCTAATCATAATTTGTTTATTTTCATTTTGCTGTATACACCTTTGAATATGAGAGTAACTAAGAGCTAAAGGTACAAAATTTGCCTCTGGGATGTGGTGTAATAGATATATATAAAGCAGCAGAAAATGCAATACCCATCTTTGAGAACATCTAATGTGCATTACTGGAAAAAATGTACTCAGTTACATGCCATCACTGCAGATTTTAATCATAGTAGGTTTAAGGCGAAGTCATAATTCACTGACCACTGCAGTTATTGGTTTTGTTGACTGACATTACTATACACTAAAGAAAACATTATGACTCCTGTTTCCACTGAGTATGTAATGTTGTTACTGGTTTCTTTTAGCAGCGAGAGTTAAGTTACATGAGTTTGTTGTGTGGGACTGTGAGTGTTAGTTGTATTTTACATACTGTACGTCTGACATAGATAAAATGTATAAAATCTGGTTTAAGTGGATTGTTGTTTTTCTTCCTGTTTTCCACAGCAGTACTCTTGTTTACATTCAGCTACAATTCATGTTGTTACGAAAAGTTGCAATTAAGCACTTATTGCAAAAACAGTATTCTATGCCTGTGATATGAGAATCCACTGTTCAACGCACAGTTAAAATTACTGTGCTATTGTTTAAATTACTGTTAAAATTGTTAAAATTATGCACCAAAGCAGGTTTGAAAAGAGAGTGTTCACATTCATTAGAAATGTGGAGAAATCACTTGCAGCTCAATGAATTTGATGAATGACATTCAGTAAATCATAAACATAATTGGTTGATTTTCATTTCCTATTAACATGAATATGAGAGTATCCAAGAGCCAAAGGTACAATGTTTGAGATGTGATGCAATAGATTTATGAAGTAGCAGAAAATTAAAATACCCATCTTTGAGAACATCTAATTGGTACATGTGTGCATTATTGACTTAATGCAGTCAGTTACTTTCCACCACTGCAGATATCCAGTCAGAAGAGGTTTAAGGTAAAATCATAACGTAAAGGAGTTCTTGGCTTTGTAGACTGACTTGCCTATACACTAAACAAATTATTATGACGACTCTCCCCTTCTGTCAGAGAAGAAACAGTTGGTAACAAGTCAAAGTTCAATAATTATGTTTATGTCATATGGTTCCTCTGAGAATGCAATGGCGTTTACTGGTTTCTTTTAGCAGCAGAGTCAAGTTATATAAGTTAACTGTAATTTGCACGTATGTGGCATGAATAAAATGTACAAAATCTGGTTTAAGTGGATTGTTGTTTTTATTCCTGTTTTACCCAGCAGTATCCCTGTTTATAATTCATTTACAATTCATATTAATATGAAAATGTGGAATTACGCTCTTATTCCAAAAACAGTACTCTCTACCTGTGATATGATTAGAATCCACTGTTCAGCAGGTATTACCAATGTTAAAATCAATCACAAAAGCAGGTTTGAATAGATTGTGTTCATATTCAAGGACACTGGAAATATGGAGAAATCATAGGGAGCACGTGCAGCTGAATGAATTTGATGAATCACATTCAGCTACATGTGTTAGTGGATCAATCGACAAGCACAACAGAACTGTAAACAACACTGGTGGCTATGAGTGCTGTGTGTGCAGCCATCAAATCTGGCACAAGAACTGGAAGACATTAAAGCAAACACAAAACAAAAATAACTTAATCGCCAAGTGTAAACGCTAGTGATAAGAGCTAGTGAATCATCACCACTGTCATGTACTAAAAACAAGTATTAAAAACTTATGTGAGTTCTTACAGTGACAGCTGGCACAGGAGTATGTGCCCTCGGGCTCAATAGGCAAAAGAGAGTCTCATCTGGCTCTAATAGGAAATAACTTGAAAAAGCACAATAGAAATATGATTTGGAGCCAATAAGACAAACCTTCAATTGGCACAGATTAAATTACTAATTGAACAGAAAAAAAAGGCTTAAGGCAGCATAGAAAACAAATGTGAAGTGAAGGACACAGTGAGCAGCAGGTACGTACAGCAGGTGAACTGTGAGGTGATAAAACAGACGTTTTTATAGCGATGATTAACACATCTCATATCACTGAAATTGTTTGCCTACTTCAGGGGTCTGCAATCTGCACTTCCAGGGCCACATGTGGCGTTTTATCCCCTCTCCAGTGGCTCCTGTGGCTTTGCTTATTGATGGAAGTAACACATTTTAATAAATGAAAATTAACAAAATTAACACAAAATTAACAACATACATAATGAACAATAATTAAGACAAAACAGATGAAATAAGGTACAAAATGAACAAAATAAAATGAACAAGATAAAACAATGTGATAAATAAGATGATCAGAGATGGGAAACATTTAAAAAAGTAATCAAAAATAAATAAAAGTACAATAAATAAGCAAAATTATGAAGAAAATTATGAAAAACATACAGGATTAATTATGAAAATTATAAATCTTACAGGATTAAGACAAACTTGAGCAAATTAATCAGGGAAGTGAACAAAAAAACACAAAAATGACTCAAGTCATAAATCAACTGAATGAAAATGGTTAAAAAATGAACGCAGCAAACAAAATAATCAACTAAATGAACAAAATAGTCAAGTAAATGATTATAAACAAGAAAATTAACAAAATAATAAGAATGAGTGAAATAATGCACAAAAATTCACAAAAATGAATTCAATTATTAAAATTATTTAATAATTATTCAATTATTAGCAGAAAATTAACTAAATAAATTGCAAAATGAACAAAAATTGAAAAAAGTATCTGCAAAATGAGAAAAATGAGTAAGCTAAGAAAACAAGAATAAGATAAAAAAAAAACATTGATATTAACATGCTGCTAACTAAAACATGTCATATGTCACGTAGTATGTAGAGGGTTCAAATTTTTTTTGTGGTTCTACACAGTTATTTTTTTCTTTTCTGTCGAGCTGGCTCAGTTCAACAGTGTGTAGAAAAAAGGAAATCAGGGTCTTTGCAAAAAAAGGTGGTCCTATCATTATTGCCTGTTTACTGTAGGTCATCATCAGTCTCATCTTACATTCTTATAATGCATAGTAAAAAGTATGATACTGATTGCTTAATATATTACAAAGCAGGTATGCAGACTGCTGCAAAGGTCCCATGGTATGAAATCCATCCATCTTTTGGGGTTATAAATGCTGTGATATAAAATAAAAACTGTGAAAATATGACCTTGTTCAATACTGCTAGTACTGAAAAATCCACAAATCAAGATGGGCTTGAGTAAAAAAAAAAACAGACATTTTGATGTTGCATGATTTGTGACATCACATGTCATAACCAATTATATTTAAGCTAAAGTGCGTTAACCACACCCACGTGAGCTGGTAGCAAAATAATAATAATAATAATAATAATTCAAATGTCACAAAATACAACCAATCATACTCAAGCTGAAATTAGCCATGCCCACATGAGCCAATTGGCAATATTCCAAATGACATTTTTTGTCTATGTTTGCTTCCCAGGTCACGTTCAATATTTTTTGATGGAATGTGGCTGGTTATGTCAAATCAGCTCACTTCATTTTGTTTGCGCCCTTATAGACGTACACTGCCTGGCCAAAAAAAAAGGTCACCATCTGGCTTTAACTAAGCAAATAGGTATGAGCTTCCCATAATTTCTGCATGGGTGATTATGTTTCAGCCGGCAACAAGTGATATAAGGATAGTGGGGAACCATCATCTTTGAAGAAAAAATGTGGTTGGAAAAAAATCTTGAATGA
>JAQQAE010004659.1:0-18518 GCA_029823295.1 Pseudamia nigra | reverse complement strand
GCTTGTGGGATTCCAAGGTACTTGTAGCCATCCTCAATGTCTGCTATTGTTCCTTCTGGGAGTGAGACCCCTTCTGTATGGACTACCTTCCCACTCTTTGTCACCACCTGGCCACACTTCTCAGGCCCGAATGACGTTCCAGTGTCCGTGCTGTAGATCCTGGTGGTGTGGAGCAGTCCACACCAGTGTTGATGTTGTACAACTTCAAGCATTCAGTGATCCATGTGTGTGGCATAGAGTCATAGGCTTTCTTGTAATCAATCCAGGCAGTGCACAGGTTGGCGTGTCAGGTTTTGCAGTTTTGAGTGACTGTTCTATTGACCAGGAGCTGATGTTTTTGCTGGTAGTTGGATGGGACTGTGCCCTTAGAGGGACCCTTCAGGATCAGGATCATACGCCCTTCAGCCAGCCATGAGTCCCATCCCTTAGCAGCTGATTTGTGCTGCCAGATGCTCATGGAGTGCAGTGAGTGTCTTTAGCCAGTAGGCTTGAATCATGTCAGGGCCTGGTGCTGCCATGTACTGTGCATTGCTGTTGTGTGATGCCTCCTTCAGTACTACTGTTCAGCTTCCGGCCTTGGTGCGTCCGTTCTGCTATTGTTACCCTGCCACTGAGTGTACACTTTTGCTGGTTGAGTTGATAACTGCTGGTTTATTCGTCTGGCTTCACTTTCTCTTATGTATCTCTTTAGGTGGCTGGCCAAGGCTTGGGGCTTTTGTTTGGCAGTTTCCAGAGCTTTAGATATGGGCATCTGGCTGTACGTGTTCATTGCACTTTTCCATGGTTCGTGGTTGCTCTTACAACCAAGCATCTCCAGCTGAAGTGTATATCACCTTTTGGTTTCAGTGATGTTTGATGTAGGAATCATTGTCATTGCTGCATTCACAACTTCTAGGAGACTTTCTGATGGTGCTTCACTTAGCCTCTATAACTGGTGTCAGCGTTGCCTAGTATTCATTCTTTCAGGTCAGTCGCTGCCTCATTCAGTGTGGTTTACTTATTGGGGCTTTGTAATCACTGACAATTTGAGCTAAAAAGCCTAATATCCTGGCTTTCATTAGAGTTGTCACAAGTATGATGCATTCATAGGAAGTCTGTGAAACAATTAAAATTTTTAATCTGATTAATCACAGGGCCACTGTGGCTTAATTTCGATGAATCACAATTAATACCCATTCATTGTTTTTCATTTTGTAGGACCAAAACCACATGACAGAAGGTGATATACAGTATAAACACTTTGCATGTGTTTATTTAAACTAAGCAGTGGTTGCAGGAGTAGCAAGATATTTAAATCGTTAGTGTTACTCACTGAAGTCCAGTGGTTTCCTGTCAGGACGACTGTCTTTCTTTGTTTTCTTTTCAGTTTCGTAGAGCCCATGGATTTTCGTCATTATAGTGCTTCTTGATGGTGTTTTGTACAAAGCATCTTGAGATGCAATTTGTAAAACCTCCGTAAATCCCGTGTCCTTGATGCTGCTTTTTACAATCCACCTGGCAATCGTGTCTGTCAGTTTGTCAGAGGTCGACTTACTGAGGCCTCTAATAAGTGATCTGGTCCATCTTTAGATTTTGCTCCATTTTTGAGATATTATGGCAAATAATCTGACAAATCATTGCCGTGCTGGGGTTTGATTACATGCTGCTATAGTAACTAGTCTTCCGGTGGGGTCGGACCGAGTCGGACCTTCATATCTTCTATTTATTCAATATGAGCATAGTTTTACCTGAGATTCACTCGACTGCAGTTATGGATAAGTGTTTACACTACCAACACCATAGTATGACTTTGTTTAACACTGCTTGGTGAAGTATTAATGTCAGCAGGCTAGCGGTTAGTTAGCTTTCCCTACGCTCCACTTACACTGCCACCGTTCATCCAAATATGGTTGCATCCTGTTTTTGACTCTAACCTGTCTAACCTGTCCAAGATGACGCTAATATACATCTCTATAGCATAGCCTCTCCTCAAAAAGTTGAGCTATTTCTGTTAATCTTCCGGTGTTTATGGTGCGTTCTGTTCTTTTTCATCTGGGGATCACTCTAGCGCAGTAGAGCTCATGTACTGCGCCCCCACAATTTCCGGTGGCACTGCAACATTTTCAACGGTGCATTGCGCATGCGTAAGTTGTTAAAATTTTTAATCAAGTTAATCATGCAAATGGATTAATCCTGATTAACGCATTCATTTTGACAGCCCTAATTCAAAGTGATCGTGTTAAAGGATTGTTTCACTTTTTAACGTGCTGAGTGCAGTTTTACCTGGGCAGGGGACAAAGCACGGCTGCTCCATCTCCTGCTGCACCTGCTGCCTGAGTTTGTCTCCACACAGCTCATCTTCTACAGGTTGAGAAGGAGAATCAGGATAGTCGCCCCAGTGGACAACACACGAGAGGTTCCTGGTCCGAAGCCCCTCACCACACTCAGCACCCTACACACACACACCACACACACAAACACAAAGGCAGAGAGATGCACATTTTAGACACTGACATGTACGACAATAAGCAATGTAGCGAACAAATATATTCTAGATTATTTTGTCCATTTTTGTTACTATTATTTTGACGATTTTTGTCAATTTTACAATTGGACTGAACAAAATCGATTCTACGCTTAATCTTACTCATATACATGCTGGTATCTTTTCCATTTAAGTAATAAACACATACAAATGCTGCTTATGTGGATCCAGGAGGTGAAAAATGTCATTTTCTGTGTCTTGAACAAAAAACATTTAGGAATGTTCCTAGCTTATTTAATGTCCCTAGCTTATTTTCCTTATTCCTTACCTTATTATTGAATTCCTTCACCTTGAAAATTCAGTCTTAGCATTTGGAATAAGATTGATATCACAAATAGTTCATTGGTTATTTACAAAAATGTATATTTACATAATGCCGGTTTTCTTCTGGATCTAGTTTTGCAAATATTGATAGGTCAAATCTGCTGGCACTGTACTGACTCAGCTGGATTTCAGCTACAGTTTGATGTTAGCTGCCAGTCTGTAGCTTGTGTTCTGTTACTTTGCAGTAGCACATTTCCTATCAGCCCTATGCATTTGAATAATCTATATCAGCAGATCCGGAATATTTCTCGAATTCGGATCAAACTTTGTTGCATTGTAGAACATAAAAGGATATTGTCTTGTATTTGTTAATCAAATCCTTTAAGAATTTTTTTGTAAAGTTACCAACAAAAAAAATAAATAAATTGGCTCTATCTCACAATGGTGAAGACTACATAGAAAAAAACCTTGATCCATAATGTGATCCAGATCACCCCCAAAATTTAATAAATTATTGCTTTTATAATTTTCATGCTATCCTGAAAATTTCCTCAAAATCCATTAATAAACTTGTGAGTAATGTTAGTAACTACCAGACAAAAAAACAAAAAAACAAATCAGTACAATAACATGAGCTTCTTGGCAGAGATAATAATATATAAGACTTGATATATTTACTTATATATTTATAAAATGATAACTGTAAACCTCTGCTATGACACTTTAGAATTATCTACAGTATCTGGCAGCACTTGCTTTAAACATTTATCAGAATTCAACAAGCAGGCCATACCTCCACAGAGCAAGGAGTCCAGTCACTCAGCAGCCACATATAGCAAGGCCTGATGGGACATGGCTTGGTCTGGGTTAGCTGGCTGGGACACGGTCGTCCCTCCTCATGGGCCTCCAACAAAATTCTTCGGGTGCGCACAGACTGACCTGCAGAGGAATGGGCCCAAGAAATCGGTGGCGAGGTGGGATGAAATGTACCACATTTAAGATTGAGGATCCTATCAGGCTACACATGATGAAGCTAAATACAAAAATAGTGACATTTTACACTGTGAACATGAAAAACTGATGCAGAATAAGAACCCTGTGGAGAAAGAATAAAAATGCAGTGGCATTTATACACTAAAGACTAAGACACATGGGAGTCGGGGCAAATCGCATAAATGCATCACTGCACAAACAGAAGGCCTCATAAAATAACAGTTAATAGAAAGGTTTGGCTGAGATGAATGATGATCATTATTTAGAAGTGAAATGACGCTGTGCTTCCTCTTTACCCCTTAAAATATTCTTTCTCATGACAAAGAAGAATTAGTGCCACGGCATAATACATCTGTGTCTCCGTGCCACTTTATGCTCATGTCCAACAGTTTCGTATACAAGTGCCTGGTTCAAGTGTGCCATTAATAATGTGCACAAGCAAAAAAAAAAAAATCAGAAAATGGCAGTAGTAAAACTCAGCTGCCACATAGTGGGTTTTCTATGCTGTGGAAAAGCTGAGTGCGTGGGGAGTGTGAGGTTCAGTGATCTCCATCAGCCTCTAGTCAAGACACAAGCTGTTAGTGTCACACCGGGGGTGACACTCAGCCCTGCGGGTCACAGGCGGACACAGGAGGATGGATGTTCAGCTCTGCCATCTCAAAAACCAAACACAAAACATTAGCACAAGTTCCTTGCTTTGTGTGATACCAAACTGATGCACATGCACACAAAGAGGCTGAAAGATGCATTTAACACATGAACAGAAAAACTGCAGCAGGAAAAAAGTAATAGCTGCCCAACAAAGGCAAAGTGCTGTAACTCAACAGGTCAAAAGTGAGTTAAGACTACGTAATTGGACTTTGTGACATGTGATTTCCTGCACCAAGCAGGTTATGTTTTCATCTGTGTTGGTTTATTCATCTGTTTGTTTGCTTGTTTGCAACATAATTCAAAAACAGATTTGGATGAGGTTTTCAGGATAGGTCAGAAATGGCACAAGGTCCAACTGAGTAGATTCTGGGACTGATCTGGATCATCATCTGGATCCAGAAGATTTTTACAGGATTCTTCACCACTGCGAGATAGGGTCAAATTTAATATTTGTCCTTGTAATGCCACAAATAACACCCAGAAAATGTAGTGAAAAACACAGGATATGAGCAGTATTATAGATATGGTGATTCAGAATGCTTATAATTCCAGAGGATGAGGAAAAATAGCAACTGCAAGGCAGCAAATAAGGTTTTAAACATGAAACTGACACCAAACTGTAGTGTAATGGCTGCTGATTCAGGAATATGTCCATAGATTTGATGTATCTTCAACATTTACAGCACTAGAGCCAGAAGAAAACCACCATTATGGAAATATTATTTTTCATCAATAACTATTTGACAAATAATAGGAGATTTTCATGGTCAAAGAATCCAAAAATGAAGGTCACATACATTTAAAATGATTAGTTTTGGTGCAATAACATTATGAGGGAAATAAGTATAGGTTATAATGATAATGGTGAGTTTTCACCATGAAGACAAACTGAGCTGCTGAGCTGAATGCGTTTTATTGTGTGAAAGTGCTGTGAGTTAGTCATGTTTCACTTCAGGTAAAAATTGCATGTAAAGTTTGTATTAACTCCAAAATCCAGGCAAAAAAGAGCCAAAGTTACTGCAGATTGACTTTGTTTTCTTGGTGTGTTGACTGAGCATAGTCAAAACAATGAGCAAAAGTAATCAGCATGAGCAAATTAATAAAGAAACTAAACAAAGTTAGAGGGAAAACAACCAAAATATTGCAGGACATTCACTAATATTTACCACACAATAAAAAAAAAATCAACAAAAAAGCAAAATAAATAGATTCAACCAGAACAACAATAAAATAAAAAAGAAAATGAATAAAATATCAAGAACATTAACAAAATTAGAGGCAAAAACAACAAATACATGAACAAAAACAAACAATATACAAAAGAAAATGGACTAAAATAATCAAAAGATGCACAAAAATATTTAAGAAAATGAAAAACCAAAACAAAATAAGAGGCAGCATGAGTATCATTCACTGTTCGGGAAGTTACTGCACTTTGCCTTTGTAGAGCAGACTGAGAGTCAACGGGAAGGGGGGGGGGTGTAAATCCCCTGCTGTGACATATACAAATATATGTATTTTGTTCTGAAGGGTTAATTGTGAGGAGACAGGCAGATGACAAATTAAAATTAATGAACTTGAGCAGATACACTTGAGTCTCCCTAATTAAAGAATAACAGGCCTGAGAAACAATGTATGCATCCAGGTTAAATCATTGACTTTTGCATACTGCATGAGGTCAAAACTTGGCTTTCTCAAATTGACGCTGAGTATTGCCACAGGTCGGTGATTATTAATTGCATATTTTAAATCATGCTGGAGACAATTGCATATGTTTTATTTAGGTACAATGAATCATTTATGTGCACTATTCACTGAATAAACCTCGTGCCATTGAAATTTCCGTGTGCTAATTAAAATCTGACATTTGTACAGTATTGCAATGAAATGTAAATTTCCATATACATGTGCAGCATATGATTGAAAGAAACAGTGGTGCACACTACTGCCCTGCATAATAAGGCGTCACATTACACATACTTGTAAATATTTTAATGCATTTAAATGTATTCATACACAATCCAACATCTTGGGGAATGCCTGAGTAGTTTGAATAATGAAGCACCATGCATGCAGTTTATTTTGTGTCTGCTCATCAGGTTGATGTTGGTTTATGTTAAGACAGCGTGTATGTTTACCTTGCCTACCACACGTGTGTGAGCATTCAGCCCAGGGTGACCAATCAGAGAGAATACAGCTGACAGGACAGTGAACCACACAGCTTTCCGACAGCTGCCATCTGTTGATCAGTCCCATCTGTGCAAAACGAGAAGAAGCATGAGGAGTACGACGCTTGCTAATCCATCTATGTAGAGCAGGGGTCTGCAACCTGCGGTTCCAGGGCCACATGTGGCTCTTCAGCCCTTCCCAGTGGCTCCTGAGGCTTTGTCCACTGATGCAAGTAATATATTATAATGAATCTAAATGAACAAAAGAAGTACAAAACTATAAAAATCAACTACATGACGAAGAAAAAATAAGACAAATCTGATGCAAATAATCTACGGAGCAAACTGAACAAAGATAAGAAAAATTGCTAAATTATGAACAAGAAAGTGACCAGATCTGAATACAAATAATGAGCAAAATAATCCAAGAAAATCAACAAAAATCAGTAAAATATATAAATAAATGAACAAAAATGAGCAAGAACTTAACCAAATAATCTGTAGCATGAACATACGTGAGCAAAATAAAAAAAAAACAATAATTTGAAAAAAATGAAGAAAATAATCACTGTATTGAACAAAAATGAGCAAAATTATGGACAAAAAAGAACAAAGTGAACAAAAAGGAATGAAATTATGACCAAATGAATATACACATGTTGCCAGGTAAAACATCAATTGGTACATTTAAGGTTTGGATATTTTTGGGGTCTCTAGACATGTTTTTTATTTCTTTCTGTCTAAAAATGGCTCTTTAGTTTGTAACAGTTGCCGACGCCTGATCTAGAACAACAGGAAGCATGTTTCCATAGTTCAAAACAGGAGTGCTTCATTAGAGCAGAGAGGTCCAACAACTAAACAACCATCTCCTTTGTTTTTTAATCTTACTGGGCTTTAGTTGCACATTTCTTTTAAGAGGATTCACATTTCAACATGTACACTGAGACAACAACATCACAGACTTCATCCCCGTAGTACTACTTCCAGTAAACGGTGTAAGAGGATTGTTGATATACCGGGAATCCCCTGTGAGTTGTAGAAGACGACTGATAGCCAGCTCACAGCAGTAACAAATCCACTACCCGTCCTTTAACAGTTTTATCTGCTTGACATAAAAGGGCAGGTTGCAAGCTCATGTTACTCTCATCATCTCACAGCAGTCTGCCGTCTTGAACAAAGAAATTACGTTTTCCTGTGGATGATTTAACATGATATAATATGATCTCATCACAAGGCAATACCTGTAAATCTCCTCTGATTCACAATTCATTTTATGGATACTTAAAAGGCGATTCTGGACAATGTAAAGTTTGTCTGTTTGTTTAAAGGCTGCATATCTGAACATTTTCATTTTTATCTGCACTTGCATATGTGTCCATATAACTGTGAAGCAAATGATCTCTTGAGTTTACCTCCTCGCACTTCTGCAACTCCACAGTCTTGCCATCACTGCGAACACAGTCCAGGAGTCGCAACCGTAAGCCCAGCCCGCAGATTGCATTTTCACTCAACTGGCATGTACTCCAATCTGTAATTAACACATACATACACTCAAAATTTACTATTTATAGTAACCTCAGTTACATCCTGTCAGTAACTCGTATATCTGGAGAAGCATCAGTATTGTTGAAGGAATAATATGTAACATTTTCCTACAAAACAATATGTAGAAGGCACCTATATACATGCATTTTTATCTACAAGGGCTTGTTGTCCTAAGTACCTTCTTATTTAACTTGTTTGTTGAATAGAGAGCGTACAATCACGATATCAAATCTCATGAGAGGTTGGCTTTAAATGTCCTTTAGACAAACACTGGACTGGAAAAACTGGTATTATGAATGTTATTATTGGAAAGAAAAAAAACCTGCTGCAAACATTCAATTTAGAATCATGTGATTAAGTGATTTTAAGGCTTTGCCAGCATCTGCTTTGATGGAAATAACAATGCTATCTCTGTGTGTGTTGTGTGTGTGTGTGTGCGTGTACTGTATGTGCGTATGCTGGGGTTGACTATTGCTTGGCATGAATGAAATCTCATTCTGCTTGTATTGTAGTGTATTGCTTTGTATTCTGCATGAGTTTATATTTTGAAATCAAGTCTGTCTTGCAAATTAGATCTTGATGTCAACAGAACATTCTGAATGAATAAAGAAATTTAATCTTAACTTCTGTTCAGTTTAATTAAGTTCTGTCATCACTTTTGACCTGTCAGTGCGCAGTGATGTCTACTACTAGTCAAAAGTTCGGACACACCTTCTCCTTCAGTCGTTTTTTCTTTATTTTTATTATTTTCTACATTGTACTTCAATACTGAAACTGTGAAAGAACACATATGGAATTCTGTAGAAGAAAAAACTATGAAACAACCCAGAACATGTTTTAGAATTTAGATTTACCCAAGTAGTCACACTTAGCTTTGACAACAGCTTTGTACATTCATAGCGTTCTCTACTGCAGATTCATAAAGTAGTCACCCTTTCAAAGCAGATGTGACTTTCAAGTCATGGGTTGGTCTCATTAATAGTAATTAATTCATGCCATTTCTTGCCATCTTAATGTGCTTTAAGCCATCGGCTGTCATGACCAGAGGGAGGGTGGGTACAGAGTCACTAGCCCTATTAGTGCTACTACAACTACTTTACAAATCCATATTATGGTGAGAAACACTCAGTTAAGACAAAAGACAGTACAGTACATCATTATTTTAAGAAGTGAAGGTTAGTTAATCTGACAAATCTGAAAAAATTGTTGAAAACAAATAAGTACATTTAAAACAAACACTGAAGGAAACAGGATCAGAAGTCTTTATTAATCCCTACAAGGAAATTGAGTTGTCATAGCAGCAGCAGAAATGAGTTACAGGTGTAAAAGCAGAAAATCTAAAAAAAAACCAAAACAAAACATATTAATAATGTATACACCAGTATTTATATAAAACTATAAAATTAAAAATACATTCAAATTAAATATAAAATGTACACCAACATTTATAGAAATGTAAAAAGTTTACATATCCACTATTATTGCAGTATAGTTGCACCAGTGTGTTGAGTGGTAAGGATATGGTACATGATATATCACATATATATAATATAATACAATATAAAATAATAATAAAATAAATTATATGTAATAATAACATTATAACCATAAGGAGGAGGGGTGTGTGTCCAAACATTTGACTGGTATTGTGATTACCTAGAGAGGGTGTGCCCTTTACTTTTGCCGCTGTCAACCTTTAGACATTGAGTTTGTATTCCCAGCCAATAACAGCATGAGGCAGTTTATGCAATTGGAGAAATGTTTAAATTAAGCAACTTCACGTTATCCTGCTTTTCTCACTTACTGCACTACTCATATTGTGGTGCAGTTCTGTCTGAGAAACTACACTCTGGGCTTCATTTATATTTCCCTCTAGAATGTTCCTACAGACTTTTGCAAAAGTGTGGCTTTGTGTATGTGTGCTGTAGAGCGTAACCACTGTGGAAGAACCAGAAAATAGCATTTTATTATCGTGCTCCTGCCCACTCTCCCCATTCAGCCTATTGCTGGCTCAACCTCCCATTGTCTGTCATGAGTGCTAAGCAGAGAGGACGACCCAAGTGAGAAATGTTATAGTTTACCTTTAATCTAACTTCACATTTAATCAGTCAGTCAGTGTTAAGCTGTCAGCCTCTGAACGGTGTTCTGTCTTAAAATGTTTACTTGCAGATCGTCCTACCTGACACGCTGTACTGGTACACGAAGCAGGTGCTGTTGCGGACACAGGGGTCCGACTGGACCAACTCTGGACAGACAGACTTTTCAGAGGTCGGGAGGCGGAGGATGTGTCTGCTTCTAGTTCTGGTCGTCTCTTGGTCACATGACTATACAAACAGCAAGAGTAACAGTTTTTTTTCCTATTAAACCCCAACATAATGAAGATGATATAGCACTGTTTAGATGGGATTGACAGTTTAAAGGTGACATATTGTGGAAAAAAGGCTTTGCATCTTTTCTGATAGTACATGTGTGGGGTCTCTAGAAATAATTTAAGTATTAACATTCTCACTTGACTTTCAGGCCCTCCTTTAAAAAAATCACATTTTTCCCCTTAAGGCCCTTGAAGGACACTGGCTAATATCTAAACATATTAAAGATGGGATAAAAAAATCTTGGTCATTAAATCCAGTCCTCACCATATAAAGCAAGTGTTAATTCATTTTCACAATTTTAACCCTTCAAATGCCAGCATTTTTGGCAGACAGTCACAGTTATGTCCCATCAGTTCAAATCAGGTAATTATCTCCCACAATGCCTATTTGCAAACAGGAAAAAGGCAACATCTCATTTTTCTGTGTGCATTTTTTAGCCTCTGAATGGCAAGGATTTAGAAATAGGAATCAACAGGATTTCACATTTCTGTATCACAATGGCAGTAGGATGAAAATATGTGGTTTTAATGGTAGTCAATGGGACCTAAAAGGGCTCCATAAGGAAGAATGTGAGTTTTTTTTGTCCAAACAGTGAAAATCTCTGGGGGGTTTTCAGTGTTGATGCTGAAATTCAAAATTCAATGAACATCTTTGTCAGATATCACCATCTCAGCACAATAACTGCCATAATGAAAACAAATACAATTGAAAAGTCATAAAAAGAGATTCCGGAGAGTTAGAGGAGAAAAACAATACAACCCCTTTTCAGATAACTGGCCCTGATTGGATCAGATTTCTGGACACTAGTGATGTCACAAATAACCACTTTCCTCATACAGCCACCAGATCCTCAAACACCATCCTGAGATCCTGGGATAACGTGCCAGGGAGTCTTCGTGATGGTATCAAGAAAAGGCTGTGGTCAGCAGGAGCTCATTTACGTTTAAAGCAATAAACACTGAAACTGCCTCTTTGATACAGGGCTGAAAACAATTTTTCCAATAAATTTGTATTTGTATAGCAGCAGTCACAATCCAAGATTATTTGCATCATACCACTTAAAACAAACCAAGGCCTCAAAAGACTGTACTGAGAGCAAACACAGACCCTCGGAGAGCAAGCCTTCAAGAATGAAGGCTTTCTGGGTAATTTCAGTTGAAATGTTAGAAAGGGGTACAATATGTCTCCTTTAAGTATAACCTAATCCATCGGTGTTTTGTGTTAGTTTTGTGTCACTCATTGTAGTAAAAATCTTTTTCTCTTACATAACAAATAAACCAGTTTGTGTTCCAATATATTCAAATTCATATGAATATCATTTCTTATGATCTTGATTCTCATGCTATTCAATCTTCTGTTGAAATTTACTTATAATGTGTTTTTCGAGAGGATAATTTGTGAAAAAGTGCATTTTAGATTACGTATAAAACTCTGCTACACATTCAGAAATGTCAATATTAAAAATGTATATGGAATTAGCAGTATATGGATTATTTTTAATATCTCACTGAATTGTATGTGTTTGAACTTGACCTCGTGTGAGAAATATTTTAAAATAAGATGATTTTTATTATGAAGTGATAGCAACAGATGGCGCTGAGTGATAAAATGCATTACAATTTATTTCCCAAGTAAACTCAAACTAAACCTTACACTGAATAAGTTTTTTATTCTATCTCTTTGACACAGATCTAGTTATTAAACCCAGTAAACACCACACAAAAACTCTATATGTTGGGTTTATTCTGTTTGATGTCCAGTCAGGAGTCTGCTTATGAAATCAGGACTGTAAAAACTTAAAGATTTAGCTGAGTCACCGACTTCATTAGAAATGCAGCAAAACAAAGCATAAGCAAAACACAAGTTTTTACCACAAGCTGTACATAAAACGTTTGTTTTAAATTCTGAAGCTGAAGATATTAGAAAGACATGTCATTTTAAACATTGTTTGCAAGGACTACAACAAAGCAGATGTGCATTTCAGTGGCTGGAGTAAAATTGTGGAATTTCTGAAAGATTGATTTAAAAAGTTGCAAAAGCATTTTTCAGTTCGAACTAAAATATAAGGAAGGAAAAAACAAAACAATATGACATGTATGACAAGCAGAGGTGGGTATTACTCCAGAACATGTACTCCATTACAAGTACTTGCCTAGTTTTTGTGAGAAAAATGTACTTATGACAGCAGATATTTTATACTTTTTACTCTTACTCAGTTACATTTGTAATGAAAAACTGTACTTCTACTCAGTTACATTTGACTACATCTCAATGAGTAGAAGTAAAATTAATGAAAAATAAAAACAAAATGAGCACAAAATCAACAAAATTGTTAAGTACCAAAAAAAAAAAACCCCGAACTGTATAACCAGCCAAATTGAACCCTTTATGGCTACGTTCACACTGCAGAAAAAATCCAATTTTTCACGGTACGTGAAATATATCCGATTTTTTATAGCACTCTGAACAGCATAAATCTGATTTTTTTCAAACCAGACCCAGGCCATTTTCATACAGTATGTGGCCCTAAATCGGATACGTATCCAGTGATTTCCAAAACGACATCAGTCTGCATGGTCGTGTTGCATTTCACCCGACTTTTACCTCATTGAAGAGAGACAAATGTCAGAATTCTGCGCTAGAGGATGCAGGATGCATCAAAATCAGATATAAACAATGGAATAATTCGGTCATAATTTTGTCAGTTCTGATTGCACAACAACTTCAAAATTGATACACACACTCCGGTTTGTGTAACATTCATATTTATTTTTGTAAATATTGGTGCACTTCTTCCTCTTTAGTGTTATAATGCAGTTGGCAAACAACTTAATGATGCATTACCGCCACCAACTGGTCAGGAGTGTGCTGCAAGTGATGTCACGTCTTCTTCTCCACATGTTGCATTTAAAATATAGTGTGAACAATCACACAAAAAATTGGATTTCAGCAAAAAATCAGAACCGAGCATCAAGACCTGCAGTGTGAACGTAGCCTATTACTCCCTTGCACAAAATTAATTTTTGTAGCCACGATATGCCATGTTTTATCATGAATGAAAGAAATGAAACAATGTTGATTTGTTTTTTTGAGGGCTAAGTGCAATCTCCCACCACAGGATTTTATTGATGAACCTTACTTCAGCAAAACAAAAACTTTGACAGTGGGAAGTATCACATTGCTATTAGCCAGGATGTTGTCTTTCATCACTGTGCCACCCATGGATGCCATAACACCACAGATCTCTGCACTTTACCGGATGCACTAACAGCATCCTCATTCTAGCTGAGCACAGAAACAGCCCCGGGCCATACAGCCTTCTCCAATTACAACAGGACAGTATATTTTACATTAAACATCTCTGTTCCTTCTTACACTGTCCATTTCCAGAAGCAATTTTCTGTCCTTGATACATAAGACTCTCTCATCATTGTCTCTGAGGACAATTAAGTAGCCAGAAGTGGCAACATGTGACACATAGAGTAAGTGCAGTGGTGTGAATTACCGGTACACCTGTTCTAGAGGGCTATTTTACAGAAATGGCAAATCATCCATAGCAGTGGTTTCCAAAAGTATTATGGGATAAAATGCATTCAGTGGCACATTTGGCTAATGCTCAGATCGCTGCCAAATCATGGTTATTTAAAACATGAATGAGACAAAAATGTGTGAATGAGGTGAAAGATTAATTAAGTCATCTCGACAACTGTTCTACTCCTTTCCTCTTTCTCTGACTCCAGTGACTCAGTCAGTGAACCGTTATATTTGACAGGAAATCTATAACATGCCCACATAGCTGTGTGATCAGTAAGCTGTAGGACCAAGGAAACATGCTGCACATTTTACCCCCAGCGCTAACCATCGACAGAGAATGTTGGCCCCTTAGTACCTCAAGTAACTTCCATTACTCATTTAATTACGTTTACCAAAGGATTATACGTATACCTTAGATCAAGTCCACTAAATAATCACATACATTACCAAAACCAAGATAATGAACAAAAATAAGCAAAATAATGAACAAGATTAAGACAAAAGTGAACAAAATGATCCATAGCATAAACAAAATAATACAGGAAAGTAACAAAGTAAAAGTAAACAATGAATCGACAAAAAAATCAACAAAATATTGAACAAAATGAGAAAAATGGTCAAATAAAAACAAAAACAAGCAATGTAAGAAATGCATGCAAAAATAATGAACAGAATACTACACAAAATTAACAATAAATAACTAAGGTAATCAGAAAAATGAACAAAAATGATTAAAAATGACCAGAATTCTCAATAAAATGAATAATGAACAAAGTATTTCATTAAATGAACAAAAAAAATGAAATTAATCAAATAAATGAATAAAAATGAACATCTTAAACAAAATTGATGCAAATACCTGTAACCAAAATAATAAGCACAATAGAGAGACAAGAGAAAATAATGGGCATCACGTGGAATATAGAGAGTTCAAACATATTTTGTGGCTCTCGACATATACCTATTTTTACTTTGAGTCTAAAAATGGCTCTATGGATTGTAAAGGTTGCCGACCCCTGCTTTAGATGATACCAATAAATGAGTAACACAAATTATCAGACATCATCAAGTATTTGTGTCTTACCAATGGGCAGTTGGTCCAGGGTCCCCACGGTGCCATGACACAATGACCGGGGCAAGCCAACGAGCAGACCTGGGCTCTGGATGGCATTTCCTCCTGATCACATAGACTGTCCTCCACAGTGCTGGTCTCCCCACTCCTTGTTCCCTTCTTAACACACCTAGCAGAGCAGCAGATGCAGTTGTATAACTAGTCTCTAGAGCACTCCTAACTAGGTCATTTTTTTCAGCTTCAAAATACATTTCTAAGTTTTTGTCTCAAAATAGAAGGCTTATATTCTCAGATAGGGTGTGCAAAACAATTTAATGGGTCTCCACAATTTCAATTTCAGTGTCTAAGCTTCAGATGACAGCTTTTTTGTACAGCATGAATACAGTCTCTGATAGTCAAATGAACTTGGTATTTGTAGCAGTAACGCATATTAAACACAGCATGGTTTCCAGCCGGATTTTAATTTTGAAATGTGCAAGTGATGGTTTGAGGAGTGCAAAAGTTCTAAATACCTTGGTTTTGCTGTTTTATGACCATGAATATGCATTTCTCATTCACAGTAGAATCCCAGTACAAATAAACATTTGAGTTTTTCCACAGTCCATTCAGTATTAAAGATGCAGTCTATAATAGTGGGAAAGTAGCAACTAGCAGATCATTTGTACAGGTCCACTATAAATGATTAGATAGATTGGTCCTAGCTGTAGCTACTACAGAGCTAGAAACTGTAGCTTATCAAACCACAGGATGACTGAGGAGAGACTGTCTGCATTTTAGATTCCTTTGACATCTGGTACAGGTAAGAAAAGAACAGACATACGAGCTTGACAACTGTGAGGTTGTAAGCCGAGTTGACTGACAGGTCTCCTGTTTAATTACTATATTTTCCGGGTGATATGTCGCTCTGGAATGTTAGTTGCACAAGCCAAAAAATGCATAATGAAGAAGAAAAAAACTTGTATAAGTCACTCTGGAGGACAGGTCGCATTTGTTCTGGGCGGCCGGGTGCTTGATGCCCGAAGCGAGAGCTCACCGCTCACCTCCCCAGGTAAGTGAGGGCGCCGACACGTTTGGTGTTAAGCTGATGGCAAGTACAGTTGTTACAGGTAGTGTCTACATTTTAAATTGTCAGCAATACAGATACAGCAGATGCAGGTACACAAGCCTAGAGCAACGTCTAGCGGTTGTCGGTGTGACAAACACCCAATACTTGAAATATTTTAATATATTCGTCGCTCCGGTATATTTGTCGCTCCTCTAGCCAGACTATGCAAAAAACAGTGACGTGTAATCCAGAAAATACGGCACTCATATACACACAATGAACAATCAGCCACTAACTCGTTTCCCAACATTGTAGACAAGCACTTTTATGTTTACCTTTTCACTAAAAATATTCAGAACTATTTGGACAGAAAACATGAGATCTAATTAAACCAGGTTTGACTCAGCATTTACTGTTTTGGCTACTTCTTGCAAACCAGAATGGATGTCACACTAAATATGGATTTATGGCTGTTGAAGTCATTTGATTGCAGTTCTTATTTATTTTCACTATGCACATATTTTTCATTTACAATCCTAGAAGTACAAAAAACTAAAGGTGGATATTTTCAAGTTCTACCCACATCCTGACTTAAGCCTGTAGTTTATTCATTTTTGTGTCTGTATATGACCATCATAAACTTGCTAACAAGAAACCCGCCTAAAATTTTTGTACAGTGCTATACTGTACATCAAATGTAATACAGCCTGTGGTCCAAATAAGATAGCATGTGTTCTTGACAGACAGAACATTTTGAATGTTTCAATTTCCTCCAACTTCCAAAAGTGTTTTTTAGTACATAAACTTGAGAGTTGATTAGGACTTGTTCGAGCTCTGTGGATGACAAGGACCCAAGAGGTTGTATGTAACCACTTCTGTTTCTCTTAACAAAATGACACAGTTGACAAATCCAGCAACTTTCCAAAGGCGTATTATTATTGCCCGTAGGAAAAGTTAACACTCCACTGCTCTCATCTCTTAAGTACAACTAAAAAAGCCACCTGGAAAAAAAAATGGAAAAAAATCAAACAATACTCATTAGGAAGCAGTAGCTTGTTTGGACTTTGTTTTCCCCATGCATTGCGAGTGTCAGGCCCAGTTTGAGTGCCAGCTGTAGGACGGCTGCCAGTCTTCCCCTCCCAGAACGTGTTGCGGTGCCAGGCTTGCCGTCTGCCAACCCTAACCCGCTCACTGACCTGGTCTTGCGGCTTTGGACTCCCTCCCCACAGGCTGGCAAGTCATCCACAGTATTGATGGTACAAATGGACCAGGGCTCAATCCTCCACTCATATTGGCTGCAATCACTGTGGCATGGCACGGCTTCGTACACCTGTACACATACATGTCAGTCCACACATACACAGACACATACACACAGGGGGGTGCAGGATTATAGTAGGACTGTATAAACTCATATACACACAAATAGTGAACATCTCCACACAAACAAATGGGCTGTATGTAGAGATAAAATAGCTGCACATACATTCATAAAGACTATTACTCATCCTTTCTTTATTAATTTCACTTTATTTTGCATACTGTTCACAAACAAACAAGCAAATATCCAAAACTTTGGTGCTTTTATGAACAACACTGTGTCCCAATAAGTATTATTCATGGGTGTATTATTAGGAATATATTATGCTTTGCAAGTGTAAATACTTTGAAACTAAAAACAGCATACTACAGTGTAACACAGTGGGTGCACAAGCAATTGCACTGACCTTTATAGGCCTCGACAGACAGCTTCTTGTGCATTTGACTCTTTTATAATTAATTTGTTTTTCAGAACTATTCTAGCAGCATAATTAAAGTGCCAATTTCACATTTGCTTTTCTGAAATAGAATGAATATGCGTGGGTGGACACCTAGGTCTTGGAGGATTAATGTGAACTGTGCTTCCACTGGATCTTCAGTAATAAGACACATTAGAGTTTGAACATCTGAGATATGAAATGTACAGTATACTTTAAATATTAAAGGGTGAACAGTATGATATGTTGGACACTGGAACTAGCAAAGAGTCAATAGTGCACATATACACTGGCTCTCAAAAATCTACACACCGCTGTTTTTGTGATGTAAAAAGGTGACACCAAGACAAATAAATTCACAACTTTTTCCACAATTTAAGTGACCTATGACCTGTAGAACGCAATTGAAAAACAAACTGAAATCTTTCAGGAAGATGAATTAAAAATAAATAACTGAGTTAATGAGGTTGCACAAGTGTGCACACCCTCTTATAACTGGGTACATGGCTGTGTTCAGACTTAACCAGTTACATTCAAACTCATGTTAAATTGGAGTCAGCACACACCTGTCACCATTTAAAGTGCCTTTGATT
>JAQQAE010004658.1:0-18518 GCA_029823295.1 Pseudamia nigra | reverse complement strand
GGACCGCCTCAGGGTCCCCCCAGAGGAGCTGGATGATGTAGCCGGGGAGAGGAAAGTCTGGGATTCCCTGCTCAAGCCCCTGCCCCCGCGACCCGACCCCACGGATAAGCGGTGGAAGATGGATGGATGGAAAAGTCAAGAAAATGAACAAAAAAGAAAGGAAGTAAAGAAGTAACCAAACATTCACAAAGTAATCAAATTTACAGAAATGACTAAAAGATTAACAATTTAATCAGGAAAATGGCCAGAAATGATCAAAATAAGCAATTTTATGACAAAAGTCAAGGAAAGGAACAAAATAAGTATGAAAGTAAAGCAAAGTAAACAAAAAATTACAAGATCCTGAAACAAATGTACAAAAATGAATAAAAGATTAACATCATCAAGAAAATGAACAAAATAAGAAAAATTAACCCAAAAAAATTATCAAATAAGAAGGAAAATTTATGACAAAGCCAAGAAAATTAACAAAATAAAGAAAGTCACAAAAATAATCAAATACATTTACAACAATGAATAAAAGATGAACAATGTAATCAAGAAAATGACCAAAATAAGAAGAAAAATGAGCAACAATGAACTTAAAAGAAAATAATCAAGAAATGAATACAACTTAAGCATCATTTTTCTCTTTCACTGTTTGCTGAGTTCCTGCACTTTGCCTTTGTCGTCTATTCTAATACACAGTGAGTACTGCATGTTAACATGTACATAAATATCCCACTATTATTCTGAACAGGTGTTATGTAAATACCATATTCCATCTGATATTCTGAATACGGCATATGCTCTAAAGACGAGTGGGATATGGTGATGATGTGAAAAATCTTTGGACACATACACTGCAGAGCTGGAATATGCATCTTATTTGCAGGCTTTACTGACACAAGGCCTAAAAATAGTCGGAGACAAAGATCCTCCGCCTGCTCCAGAGTAACATTCATATTTCCACTCAAAAGGAGAAAAATACATGCTTTTAAGTCTTACAGAAGTGGCTATCGGCAGCTTTTTTTAGGTATGTGCAAATAACATAAAGAAGAAACTTTTGAAACTTTTTCCAGAGGGAGACTGTGCTATGCAGTTACATGTAAACAGGTCAGTGGAAGATTCATTTTCATTAGTCAACTGGAAGCTGCTTAAAAGGATTATTTCTTTCTTTTCAAAGTAGGGTAGCAGAATGTGGTAGTGGGTTTGGAGTTTCTGTAGATATTCACACATACATACGGGCAGGATGCTTACAAGGATTTGACACGTACACAGTAACAGTCTGAATGTTGTCTCAGCACCCTCCCTCTGCAGTTTTTTTTTTTTGCGCAGAACAGCCTATGAAAATTTTTAAAATTCTTATCTCCCACATTCTCTTCCATCTCCTCTGCCTTGAACGTCATGGGGCATTACGTGATTTGAGCAAGGGCGGCTTTAACCACAGATGCTTATCCCTCGTGCATTTGTCAAGATTATTGAGAGAAACATATTTCTAAGTGCATGCAACACCAGCTTTAAGTACGAAAACCCCCAAATGAACACTAAAAACCAGAGGTGGGTAGTACTCAAGTACATTTATTCTTTTACATATGCTTGAGTAGTTTTTCCCATAAAATGTACGTCTGAGAGTAGTTGTTGTGCAGAATAAATAAAAACAAACAAAATACCTGTTTGATTGCAATATACTACGCTGTAATAAATTCTCTGTTATGAAGTTCCTCACTACTTTTTGTATGCGATACTCTTGTACTTTTAGTCAAGTACTGATGTTGGAGTACTTCTACCTCTCCTTGAGTCATACTGTAAATATTAGAAAGTAATAATACTCTTACTTGAGTACTGTTTCTTATTACTCTACCTACCTCTGCTAGGAACAGAGTATTTGGTCGACATAAGCAAATCATTTAAACGGCATATGAATAGGAATGATCTCTTAGGCCTTTTGATCCATATCGAAGATTGATCACTATAAACAATGAGGAAGGCGGAGAGGAGAAGGAAATTAATGATTCCATGCATGAATCATTGGCAGGAGGAGGAGACAACGTCAATGGATGATTGACTCAATGATGGATGCGTGAAATGTCTTTGTCCCCCCCCATCCAGGAAATGAAGTTCCACCCTAAGGCTCAAAAGTCCATTAAGGGTCAGGTGGGGGCGCCCATGCCTGGAAAGGTCCTGGAGGTCAAGGTGGAAGTTGGATCCAAGGTCAGTGTACATGCCCAGAGTTTACACAGAGCCGGCCAATTATCTCAAAATATTAAGACTGTTGAGTTCTGAAGATTAGCACCAATGTTCTGCTCAGAAAATGAACATCTAGTCTTTTACTAGACAGTAGCTGATATCCCATGCATTACACTGTCACTAGGCTGTGTAGGTTTCAATAATAAGCTAATATTTTCTTGTCCATTTTATTAATTTTGTAAAGTCCCCCGATATAGTGTCAAAAGTCATTGATCGTACATTTAGCATACTGCGTTTACTAACACTTCATACCAACTAATAGATCGAAACAATGCAGGTCCTCGTGACAAAACTGTTTTTAGATCCTGTATTTTAAATGTTCACAAAAGTGGAAGCATGTCATATAACAACTCACTAACACTCACTATTGGGTTAATATTTCAATAATGAACAGATCACACGTAATATCACTGCGATGACTATGTAATAATCAAAGCTGCAACCAGGTAATACTGTATATTTAGGCTGAAAGGTGGTAATATAGGGAACAACATGGCAAAGATATTGTTTTAATAGCATAATATTTTGGCATCAGTATAAAATTAGTTCTCAAGGCAGTGTTCGGGTTGAAAAACGGTAACATAAATGAGGCAAAAACCTGTTTTCATTACATGGCTATAGCTCGGGGGTCTGCAACGTGCAGCTCCGGGGTCACATGTGGCTCTGTAGCCCCTCTCCATGGACGTAACAAATTAAAGTAAAAAAAAATTCAAAAGAATCAAATATTAAACTTAAATTAACTTAATTATCTGTGAAATGAGGCTTTACAGGTTTTGCTATGTGCTTTAACATGGACAGGTCTTATGCCCTGCACTGTAGTGTATTAATTACACAAAGACCCCCTGAGGTGTTTCTGAAATATTTTTAGTACGGTACAGAACATTACGTGGACGGGTGTATTTGGTAAAAAAAAAAAAAAAGTCAGATTGTGATTACTGTTAACAGTCAAGACAAATATACATAAATGACAAAAAAGACACAAACCTTCACACAGCACCTCTGTTCTCAAAATGTCATTCTTTTTTTTTTTATTACATGCAATTGCAATCACTGACCCTGGTTCTGAGCCATTCCACTTTCAGCACATATTACATACCACATGGGGAAAATAAAAAAATCTGAGTAAGAAGCACAAACACCTCAGGGAACCATGTCAAAACAGTATGAATCCAGTCCATGATGGGACACACAGTCTCTACTGACCTTTCCACCACCAGTGAATTATTGCAGTAATGCTGTATGAGTGCACAGGAGGATCAAGCAATTATGTTTGCAATTTGAATAATTGTGCAGGACATTATTTTCAAATTAAACCATCGTCTGTCTATAGTGTTGACATCAATTAGCATCCTTTGTTTTATGTCAGAGCTTCAGAAAATGGTAACAAAATCACCAAGCTACAGCTAAATGTAGCAAAATTAGTAATATACTGTTACATTTTGTGATATTACTGCACAATAAAGAGCCTAAGTGCCATCCCTTCTAGTTCTGACCCATGGGACCCAACATCAGGAAACAAGGTGCATCACAGCAAATGTCAAACTTTCTAATCCTGACTGAATTATATCACCATTTACACATGACAATTGTCAGTTTTAAAGAAATTACTATGAACGTAAAAAATGACCTATTTGTTGATATAAATCCTTATACAGAGCGGAAACCACGCCCACTTCCTTCTGCTTCTAAACTAAAAACATTCATATCCATTTTAATGATTTTAAACGTATCAAAGAATGCAGTCAGGGAGGAATGTGATTGTTTTACTTGAGGAGCCACTGTTCTTGAATAGCTGTTCATTCATTTTTATTCATTTGTGTATCATGTACAGTATGTGTTTTATATGCTTGTAGTTTTGATTTTGTACGGCTGCTACCTTGGCCAGGTCTCCCCTGAAAAAGAGATTTCTGATCTCAAAAGGACTTCCTGGTTAAACCTCAGTTTAACAGATTAAACATGAAAGAATAAAAACACTGTATCTTAAGAAAAAAAATAAATGCCTACGGAAGACAATTACATACAGTTAATGATGAGCAGTAGATGGCCTTCTAAACCCCACCTCAATTATGTCACAATTTTCACAAATATTGTTTGTCATTGGAAAAAACAGTTTTACAAGTTCAAGTCACAATTTCTCACCCACATTGTGAAATATCAGTTTTGTGCGCGATAACTCCATCCATCCATTTTCTACCCCTTAATCCTCGTGAGGGTCGGGGGGGGGGTGCTGGAGCCTATCCCAGCTGACTTGAGCGAAGGCAGGGTACTCAGTGAACTTAATTTCACATCTTGTGTGAGATTTGTCACACCACTTAACTGGCTGCTACCTTGACATATTTAACTTTGTTCTTTGAGAGCAAAGCAGTGAAAGGTGAAAATTGTCTTTTCAAGTCATGGTACAGAGACTCTTTAGCAGCTCTGAACAGATTGTCGCATAATGTGACATCATGTTTGCAATGTTCATTGTAGTCTTTGTAATTATATTATATCAACAGCGTGACAACAAACTGCCACTTTCTAGACTTGGAAAGTTAACTGTTAAAGAGACAAACCGTTACACAGTGGTATCTCGGATAACGAATTTAATCCGTCCCGGCGTCACGTTCAGTATCTGTTCTGGACCCATGACAAACTCTCATATAAAGTATGTATTACACACCCCTACGTGCACATTTATTCATTATTATTATTATTTGAAAAGGAAGTTATATTAATTATCTGAAACAGAATGTATGAAATTAGTTCTAAAAATGATTTTAAATGTAGTCTTACCATGGCTTATGACTTGGTAGTGTGTCCGTGGACACTGCACACGTCTAAAGCTATTAGCCATTAGCCTGTGTTAGCTTGGCTAACAGCTGTTACTTTGCCGAGACACGGAAGTGACTATTCGTTCTCCAATTAAAACCTCATTGTCCGAGTGAAATTTTTTGCAGTTTTTTTCTTCAGTATCCGAATTTTTCGTTGTCAGAAGAGTTTGTTGTCCGAGATACTACTGCATGTGTAAATGTTGACGTAATTCAGTCAGGAGAAGAAAATTGTAGGCTGCAATGTATTGTTTTTCCAAAGTTAGGTCTCATGGATCAACACAGAAAAGGCTTTGACTCAGGAGCTCTACAAAGCCTACAAACAGGAAGTTGCATACATGACACCATCAAAACGTTGTTTCTCCGCTCTGTGTTCAGAGCTGCTGAAGACTCGCTGCAGCTCAACATGTGCAGACCCGGAATCATTTTCACCTCTTTTACCACAAAGAACAAGGTTACATTTGGAGAGGTAGAGGCCATTCTGAGAAGCAAATGAAATCCACTCAGTACACAAAACTGATATTTCACTATTTGGGACAGAAACTGCAACTTTCTGGAATTGTAATACTGTCTTTTAAATTCCCATACATCATATTTGTAAATGGTGGCTTAATTCAGAAAATTGTCTGCTGTAATGTTACTTTTTTATCTGAAGTCAGGTCCCATAACACATGAGAAGGAAGTTAAGTACCTATGACTTAAACTCTCCATTATTGATGTGTTTATATTTCTGTATTATTAGCCTCTGTTTCTGGTCCTTTATTAACGTGTTACATACATTTCTAATTTTAGTGTGTAATGAATCTGCTCGGATATAGACACTGTATTAAGAACTGATTATGTGTTTTAACTTAATTATTACATAGTTATTGTTATCAAGCTGCAGAGTCATTATGCTGCAAAACATTGCCCTTTATCTTGCCAAAAAGCCTACGGTCATCTTGTTGAATGCTCTGAAAAAGTTCATCTTGTTGAATGCTCTTTGAATGAAACATTCCTAGATTTAAATGTAAAGTAAAAAAAAACAAAAAAATCAATCGCTTGAAAACTAGTATTCATTTTAAAAATGTACTGTAAGGAGATATGTCAGCTGCAAAGCTGAAAGCACTGGATTTGCATACTAGCTCTTTTGGGAGTTATATTAATATGTATACTTAAATTTAACTCAATTACTGTAGTTTAATTTTAATGGATGCACTTAATGAAAAATAAATAAAGCCACAGTTCAAAGTGAGCTTTGTGGCTTTTCCACAACAACAGGATCACTCATTTCCCTAAAGCTTTAAACACTACAAATACATGCCATACACTTCTTCTGTAATGAAAAGACAAACACACACATCACCTGACAAAAAAAGTGCCTACAGGGCTATAATACTCCCTGAGAGGAGTCAGAAAATGTCTTATTATCGGGGTGAAGTCACTCGCTTCTATTTGATTCTGAAAGTTATACCAGGGATAAAAACGTTCACGCACCATGGTTCGAGCTGTCTTGTTAAGTGTCCACCTCAGCGTGTGGTCACTGATCTGTACTTTGTTTTTAATGCTCTGTGAACCGTCTTTGTTGATTCCAAAGGTGGAGAAGGGTCAGCCGCTGTGTGTCCTCTCAGCCATGAAGATGGAGACGGTGGTCAACTCTCCGTTGTCCGGCACGGTTAAAGCTGTCCATGTGACAGCCGACTCGTCCCTGGAGGGAGACGACCTCATACTGGAAATCGAGGAGTAGAGTGAGGAAGGTGGGGAGGAGGAGGGTGCAGGTTAGACAATCTGATTCTCAAAGGGGAAGCAGAAATCGTGAATTGCTTTTGTAAATGATAAACTCATCTGTGGCCGTATTATGGGACTTTTTGGCCCTAAACCTTTTCAGATTCAGCTTAGTTAAAACTTTGAGATTTAGCACATGTAATCCATAGGTCCGGGAATATAACTGAACCAAAATTAAGGTGATTAGGGCCAAAAAAGTTCCACTTCTACATATACTTATATATCCTGTGAACTTGTGGAAAATGACATGGAGATTAAATTGCATTCCATTCCTTAAGTGCTAGTCTACAGTAGCTGTACTTGAGCTTTTACATGTGTAACACTATCAGTCATTACGTCCAACAATAAATGGCAGAGTTTACATTTCTCGGCGGTTTATGTTGCCTGTATATTCAAAGTAAGTAGGTGAAGAAACATGGTTCAGACAACAAAGCATGGATACAAATTAACTATTAAATAATTTTCATATAGAGATGATTTTATTTTCCTAGAACACTCGCCTTTGCAAGACATTACATCAATCACTGCCATTAATCACAGTGCATTCTGGGAATGTCTAATCACTGCAAAATTTAGACTCATTATTTTCTTTGGAAAAGACAGAGTCAGTATGAGAGGCTTAAAAAAAATCACAGCATTTTTTTCCTTGAAATTATGCATAACATTAATTATAAACACAGCAAAGTCTGTTTTAGATTAAAGGACACTGCTGATATTTGATTATGCCCCCTGCACTCAAATTGATGATGTTGCACCAAAAGTCTTCCCTTGCTGCATTAGTGACGTTAATGTTCTGCACAGATGTTTCCCCACACACACCTGGCTTTAAAATCTGGACTGTAGATGTTCTTTTTTGCCCCTCCAGCTGCTTAAATACAGTTTTATTTGTCAAAACCAGCTGGAGGGTGGGCCAGCTGTATCACTCGGGGTTTTCAGTTGCTTTTGAAGTCTTTTTAAGAGTTTTCTGGTGGAGAAGATGTTCGGCAGTTGGTCCTCCCCATCTACTCGGAAACAGGTTCGACAGTTGTGAACGGTTTGTCTGTGCGGGGATTTTAAAGCTAGATGTTAATGGGATTACATGGTGCTATAATGGTGGCATGTGATGTTATTTTCTGAGGCTCTGCTGATTAATTTATGAATGAATTAATTTTCTGTCAAATGATGTGAAATTAGCTGGACTAATAGGCGACTCTGGAGACTTCAGTAGCAGCACTAAGCATCCTATTTCTAATGTGTCTGCATAAAGGATGGGTGTGCACACTTCTCCACATCTGGCCTAAAATACAGTTTAAAAACAAGGTATTCGCACACATGCACCCATGCAAAACAGTACAGCTAACAATTCTTGCCCTTGAGTGCTGCTTGGATCATGAAAAAATGCAGAATGGTGTGAGTGTGTCTCCATAGTAACCCTACAGTATATCCACAACATGAGTGCAGTAACACCTGAGCATACTAAATTAACCTCCTCTCACAAGGTTGGACTTGTTTGAAACAGATGAGTCACACTGAATGTCCAGCTACTGTGACCAGTGAAAACACACCACTAAGCCATGAGGGCAAAACCCTGATCACATTTAATTTACAGCAGAAAATGAAGTGTCACAAGGTACATGTAGCCACTTGTATTGTCACAATCGGCCAGTGAAGCATGGTATCTGGGCTGAGAGATGGAAAACGTATGACAAGACTTCACTTTGTCAGAGTATGTCTATGCACCAGCGATGAGACGCTTATGTGCATTTTCAGCCATTGAAAGTGTTAAATATTATGCGGTGCAACCATCGGGACTTCACTGGAAACCTGTTTGCGTGTACTTCAAATTTGTGTGCTTCATTGCATTTTCTTAAAGGTGCAGTGTATGATGTTGGAATCCAGCTCTTAGCCGTTTGTAGCGATCGGACAGGCAACCTGCACTTCAACATGGCTTATGGCTTCATAGCTACTGCACTAGCAACTATAGCTTACCTCAAGATGACTGAGGACAGACAGCCTGCATTTCGGATTCCTTCAACATCTGGCACGGATTAAAAAAAAAGAACAGACATACTAGCTTGACAACTGTGAGGTTGTAAGTCAAGTTGACGGGAAAGCTGCCTGTTTAATCACTTATATTGGTTCACCATGAACGATTGGCTACTAGCTAGTTTGCCAACATGGTAGACTGCACCTTTAAACATTCTTTCTGCTATGTATCAGAAGGTTGAGGTGAGTTTCTGACTTCATAAACAACAAACATGATCTATCGACCAGTTTAATGTTAAGCAAGTAAAAGAAATAGGTTAATTTGAAAACAAGTCACCGTTGCTCAACTTTTTTTTAGCTCCACAGCCAGTTCATCCTGAAAAAACGGCACTAAACATAATCACCCTTTAATATGTCATGAATGTACATGTACACGTTTGAACATTTCTAATATTTTTAACCGTTTGTGTAATCTAAACTGAAAATCCTTAAATGGAACTGACCCGATATCTTCACCGGATCGATCAGACTGTGCTTTGAGGTCACTCTGCACACGATTGGACTGTTTCCAGCATTTTTGCTCCATTGCCTCTGAGAACGAGTCCCCTTTTGAACTACGCATCAATATTAAGAAGCGATGCCATAGTTAATTACAACACTGGCGTGTCTCCTCACGCTCTCCACAGCCCACTGCCATGCCTCACTAAAGCTCCTGACTAAATCAATCTGTCTTTTAAAAGAGATGGAGATAAAGGGTTAGGGTTGTACGAATGAGTATTTTTGACAAGCTGTTACACAGTAATGTAAAGTTCCCTCCTCCTGCTTATCTGTGTTGAGTATCTACATCATGTTTTCCTCTTCATTGTCCTTTCCCTCCCCTCAGAAGTGTAAATTTGCACATGTAAGATGATGGCATCAATCCATGCAATAATGTAAACTATAGTACTGTTTGTCTTCGCCAGCAGTGATCCTAACAACTACGCTTATGGCAATGTACTACTGTTTGGTGTCTGGGGAAAAAAATAAATTGGAGGAAAAGTATACACTGCTTGAAAATGTTATTTGTTTCAGGAAGGGGGATATAACGGCGACCTATTCCTGAGCTCTAGAGGTGAACTGCCGCAGAGAGTATGAAAATAGGGTCTGTGACATTTCTATTTTCTTTGTATTGCTTTCCTTTGTGTGTTTTTATGAAACCAAGCAAACTGTTTATGTACTCTCAGTTTACCAGGCATGACTGCCTGCAGATTCAAATGTCTCCACTGAATTAACCTGTCGATGTTTCTTCCATTCCCTTTTTCCCATAATATTCATCTTTTAAATCATAGTCTTACTTGATCTGTTTTCATTTATGGACTTAGTTTACTAAATATTGCAGTTAATGTTGTAGGAGGGTCTATCAGTTTGAAAGCACAAAAAGGGATAAAAGCGATAATTGTTGCCGTTACATCTGAACTTACAAATAAAGTGAACTGTAAAACCACTTTGTGTTGCTGTGTGTTATGTTTTCTATACAACACGAAAAGAAATTTCTCTCACTAAGGCTTGGGACACACTGCTGACCATTCAGGTGTGTGACAGTTAAAATAAGAATGAAACGAGAAAATGAGGTGTCAAATTTGCAATGATGACAAAATCTAAAGAAAAAAACTGTGTAAAAAAGGAACAACAAAGAAAAAACTGAACAATATATTCAATGAAATGAACATTGTCATTTGGTTTTCAGTCTGCAACTTCTGTTACATAGAGTAACAAACCAAATAGAAGCTCCAAATGAAGCCTATTGTTCATGTGTGATAAGCAGCTTCCAGCAAAAATAGACAAAAAAAAAAGTGATGGTGAAATTACACTGCCAATATTTTCCATCGCTGACACATTTCACTAGAAACTGGACCAAGTAAGTCTGTTCCCACCAGCCTCCTGCATCAGGCATGCCTAAACGAAGTTTTGACGTGGCTACTCGATCAGCTGATGAACAACCTGTTTGAGTTTAAATACACTTTTCAATAAATTTCCTACTCTTTATTTTTGTGTCTTGCACCTGTTTCTGAAGCTCTACTTACAACCTGGTTAAGATCCACCAGGGCAATAAGCAAGTACTTGTCATTTTTTCCCAAGACTTAAGATTTTGGAAAGGAGTGTATTTGCGTTCTATGGTTTGAACAGACCTTTATTCTCAACTGGTTATGCATTAATGAAATTATCATTATTCATAATATATTCCTTCTCTCCAAATCCTCCACTCTTCCCTTTTAAATGGTGAGAAATTTCCTGTTTAACCTCAACTGTAATGCAGTAGCAAAGAGGATGCACTTTGATTAGTTTGCTTAAAAAAGAAGAGCGATCGTGTCAGCCCCTCATTCTTCAGAGCACAAACTACAACCTTTCTACTCCTCCATCAGTGGCTACCACCTGTAAAAGCCTTCAAATCATCCAGAGCCTCCCCAGAGAGCACTTATTAATGCTTTAACAATTGTCTGAAATGACCATTTGGGAGCACATTCTGTAGCTATCCTACTCCACCATGGGGCTACTGATTACCACTTAAGGGGGGAAAAAATCCCTTCAGAGAGCACTTTCTGCCTTAGTAACTGGAGGTTGATTGGTCGTTCACAATCGTAAGGCATCCGTCAGAAATAGCAGCCACTGAGTAGCAGAATTTTAACTATTTTTGCTACAAGCAGTAGGTCCACGTACTCGTCTTTAGAAGCAGCAGTGATCCGTATCAAAAAGCAGTGACTGAAAATTGATGGGATGGAGTTTTTAATGTGGTGACCAACCACGGTGAGTTACAAGTGAATTGGTTCCACCACTTGCTGTCAACATGCCAGGTATGTGGACGTGGACACAGATGCCCAGTATGACACCATTATTCGCCTTTTTCGCAGGGATATTATCTAAAACACCTGAAAAACAAGTATGTTTGTGTCCAGAGAATATTGTATAACCTTCGCCAAAGGCGGTTGGCAGCACCTGAAAAAGGAAGTAATTCCTAATCCCTCAGCAATTATGTAAAACATATGAAAATCTGTAAAAAAAAAAAAAAAAGTGACTATATTCACAGTGTATAGTGCAACCTTACTACATGGCCACCCGACACCACTAACAGAACATACTGTGAAGGACCACAGGGAGCCAAAGCCACACCTCAGAGACCATGCAATACCATAACAACTGTCTAAAATGCATTTCCAGAAAAAGCTTTGGTCAATAGGTGACTTTTAACAAGAGCCTCCTTCACCGCCACCAACCAACCACATCCATGAACATCTCCCACAGGACCAGGTAATTTTTGCTTTAACCATAACTCTGACATTTCCATTTCTCCACTAGATCCTCTGAACTTCCTTCTGCTCCAGCTACAATTGTCTTGGTATCGGTGTGTATTAGAGCTAAACAATTAATTGAGTCTCAACATGAGTCTGTGCAAAAGGCAGTAATTTAAAGGTACAGATTTAGGAGGATTTGTGGTGATTTTATGGCATAAATGAGGGTAAAGTAAATAACATTTCTGTTGTCAGGTGACATAATGGAGGTAGAGTGTAAAACAAGCAAAATACTCTTCATTTATTTGTACTTTTTATTTCTACTTATGTTTAGTTTTGTATTTTCGTTAACCAAGCAGTAGACTCAACTCGTAATATAGCCCATAACAATCACAATGTGACTTTTTCACTTTTTTTGGTGCTGCCCTACTGTGTATTAAAAAGTGATTAGTTCATTTTCATGCAGTGGCTCATTCAAAAAGATTTAAGATGTTGCACCGATCCTCATATTGTCCACTCATATGGACAATATGACAATAGGTGCAGCCTTACTATTTATTCATGGAGGGTTGTTGATGTTTACCACGTGAGAAAACCCTATGTACAGTTCAAACACCGCACAAAGCAAGTATGAATGAATTCCCCACACTGGAAGCATTCTGGATCACCAGCTAGGTTATGTTTTCATCTGTGTCTGTTTATTTGTAATAGTTAAAAAGTAATGGTGAAAATTTCAAAATAGATTGGAAATGGCACAAGGAACAATTCATCAGATGATGTGATCTGGATTACCATGTGTATTTTTTAAAGGATGCTTCATCATTGTGAGTTAAAGCCATTATTATTCATCAATCAGTTGTTCCCTGTGCCATTTGTGAGTGATCGTGAAAATGTCATCAAATCAATGTCATCTTTATTGTTGAGATGTAGTGTTAACAAATGTATAGAATGCCACATACTATCAGACCCCATTTTCAAAATTGAATGCGTGGTGACGTTTCAAGCGCATTGCTCTTCCTTCTATATGAGTTCTATAATATGATACATACAGAGAAACCATCATAAATACCCATCAGGCATCAGTGCAACTTGTGACAAGTCAACATACCAAACATCACATTGACAAATAATTAAATGCCATGCCATATATTGTCCACAAAATGTTACAAATGTGTACATAAACAGTAAAAAGAGAGTCCAATATTTAGTAACCATCAGGTGGATGACCATCATAAACACCAAATATATAGAACATCTCTGTAACAAGGCGGGACCTGTAATGATACTACGTACACCATGTCTGAGAGGTTCTGCGAGGGGCAGCAGCTTCAGCAGGGAAGCCCAGACTTCTCTCTCTCCAGCTATTTCATCCAGCTCTTCTGGAGGGACCCTGAGGCGTTCTCAGGCCAGCCGAGAGACATAGTCCTCCAACATGTCCTGGGCCTTCCCTGGGACCTCCTCCAGTGGGACGTGCCTTGAACACCTCCCCAGGGAGACATCCAGGAGGCATCAAGCCAGATGCTCCTCTCGACACGGAGGAGCAGCGGTTCTACTCTGAGCCCCTGCAGGATGACTGAGCTTCTCATCGTATCTCTAAGGGAGAGCCCACCCTGCGGAGCAAACCCATTTCAGCTGCTTGTATCTTAGATCTTGTTCTTTCGGTCATGACTCAAAGCTCATGACCATAGGTGAGGGTAGAAATGCAGATTGACTATTAAATCGAGAGCTCTGCCTTTTGGCTCAGCTCCGTCTTCACCATGATGGATCAATGCAGAGTCTGCATCACTGCAGACGCCGCATTGATCCACCCGTAGATTTCCCACTCCATCCTTCCCTCACTTGTGATCTCATCCACCCCTGGGGCCTTGGCACCGAGGAGTTTTTTGACCACCTCTGTAACCTCAGCTCCAGAGATAGGAGAGCCCACCCCAGAGTCCCCAGGCTCTGCTTCCTTGAATGGCACTGAGGAGTTTTGGACCACCTTGGTGACCTCAGCTCCTTATGCCTACCTTGAAGGAAGGCATGTTGTTGTGATCGGGGAGTTCCTCAAAGTATTCCCCCCACTGACCCACAACATCCCTAGTCGAGGTCAGCAGCACCCCCTCTCCACCATACACAGTGTTAACAGTGCACTACTTCCTCCTCCTGAGATGCTGGATGGTGGACCAGAATTTCCTCGAGGCCATCCAGAAGTCGTTCTCCATGGCCTCACCAAACTCCTCCCACACACGGGTTTTTGCATTGGCAACCGCCAAAGCTACATTCCGCTTGGCATTTTGGTACCCATCAGCTGCCTCTGGAGTCCCACAGGTCAAAAAGGCCCGATAGGACTCCTTCTTCAGCTTGATGGCATCACTTACTGCTGGGTCCACCATTGGGTACAAGAGTTTCCACCACGACAGGCACCAACCACCTTACGGCCACAGCTCTGATCAGCTGCTTCGACAATGGAGGCATGGAACAAGGCCCACTCAGACTCAATGTCCCCCACCTCCCCCGATACATGGTCAAAGCTCTGCCAGAGGTGGAGTTCAAGCTCCTCCTGACAGGAGACTCTACCAGATGTTCCCAGCAGACCCAAACATATTGTTCCAGGTCTAACCCGCATCCTCCCCCACCATCGGAGTCAATTCACCACCAGGTGGTGATCAGTTGACAGCTCTGCCCCTCTCTTCACCTAAGTGTCCAAGGCATGCAGCCGAAAGTCCAATGATACGACCACAAAGTCAATCATCGAAATGCAGCCTATACTTGAACATGGTGTTTGTTCTGGACAGTCCATGACGAGCACATAAGTCCAATAACAGAACACCACTTGGGTTCAGATCAGGGGTGACGTTCCTCCGAATCACACCCCTCCAGGTCTCACTGTAATTAACCACATGAGTGTTGAAGTCCACCAGCAGAACCCGTGTCCAGGCGAGGGTTCTCTGGATCCATTCTTTGTAATCATCATGAGGGTCTTCATGAGCTGCACTTTGTCTGGACCCTCACCTTGGACCTGTTTGCCTCGGGTGACCTTACCAGCGGCATGTAGCCCCCAACAACATACTGTAGCTCCTCGGATCACTGGGACACGCAAACCCCTCCATTGTGATAAGGTGGCTGGTCAATGGAACCATGGGTCAAAAATATATATAATAGTAATAATAATAATAATAATTTTAATAAAAAGTGAATTATAAATTAAATGAAATACAAAAATAAACAATGTTGGTATGTCTACAAATATACCGACAAATGTTGATGAAAACATTACCTCCATGATTGAGGTAATGGAATACTGGTGGCGCCCAGTGCTATCCCTCAGCCTCCTTTAACTCTAAGCCAAGGTCAACCATTTTCAAACTTCAATATGAGGCAGTAAGACTGAAAATATTTGAGCATTCATGACGGTTTATGCACATAATAGTCCAAATATAAAGAATAACAATTTATATTTTACAGTTCAATTAAAGAGCATTGGTGGTAGTTTTCAAATGAGTTTACATGCAGTTGAAGTGCAAACAGATTTGTAGCTATAACGTTCCAACACCAGAAGCTGTTGGCAATTACTTAACAATCTGACATGGAGGCATTTATTAACTATCTAAAACATCTTAGGGATATACACTTTATGGACAAAAACACTGGGACACCCCAAAAGTGCACCACTTTATAGGTATCCTTGAAATATCTTAATGGTTCCAAATGTTTGGTCATAGGTACTAAACACTGAGTGAAAATGAGCAAAATAATGAAATGAACAATTCAATGAAGAAAACGATGAACGCAATGAAGAAAACGGAACAAATGCACACACTCGGGGGAGGTTGGGTTAATTCCGGTTATGGTGACTGATGCAGGATGTAAGATTTCTGAGAAGTGACATCTGACTCATCCTCTATCGACTGAGCTCTGTTTTTGTCAGTCTTTGTTACTTTTTATTTCTTTTATTTTGGTTTGTTTATTATATTGTTCATTCTGATGATTGTGTTCATCATTGTACTCATTTTCTTAATGGATTTGATGCTTATGAGCAGATTTAAGGATTCCTTTGGGTTTAAAAAAAGATGCCCACATTGACATAGGTACAACAGTGTGGTTTGTCAGGGGTCGGCGACCTGCAGCTCATGGGCCTGATGTGGCTCTGTAGCGCCTCTCAGTGGCTCATGGAGCTTTGTTCAACCAATTATAATTAGTTAAAATGAGCAAAAGAGAAAAAGAAGAAAAAAGTTACTCACATAATAAACTAAAAGACAAAAGTCATGTAAATAATCTAGAAAATGAACAAAATAATCAAAGAGTGAATAAAATTAAACAAGATCAAAGATGAAAATTAAAATATAGAAAATGGAGAAAAATTATGAAAAAATGGAAAAATCACCAAAATAACTCAGTAAATCAACTGAATAAAAACGGATCAAAAATTTACAACATGATCAAAAGTAATGAGAAAAATAATGCACAAAAATTCACAGAAATGAATAAAGAAATTAAAAAATGAGGGAGAAATGAATCTGTAAAATGAACTAAGATTAACAAACATTAGCAAAATAAACAGTAAGCTGAGTGAAAACAAACCAAATCGTCAAGGGAAGGAACCAAAAATGGAAAGAAAAAAAACCCAAAATGGTAAACCAAATGGATGAGTGGATAAAACAAATAAAATAATAAACAAATAGAATAAAATAATGACCAAATTGTTGTTAACATGTTGCCAGCTAACATGTCATGTGGTATGTACAGACTTTGAATATTTTTCTGACTACAGACACTTATTTTTCAGGCTTTACATTCAAAAATGGCTGTGTAGATGGTTCATACAGTGTTTTTGAACACCAGCCGCAAAGCGAAGGCTGCACTGTAATCACCGTGTCCGTCCATCTGTCCTACTGATTACTCAAATACGCCTTGGGATATTGGCATAGATTCCCAAGAATTCATGCATAAACGAATTCTCTGACCCCAAAAACCTGAATAAAATGAAGCAGAAACGTCCGTCTTCACTCTAAGTAGGTCAAAGTAATGTGCATGTTCCTCGCCGAATTTCACACCGGTCATTATTAGGCCCGAGCTGCACGGGCAGTAAATGTGCACTCACCCTCATGGAATTTGGCTCACGCATCAGGCGCGCGTGGACATTTTTTGGGATAAAAGTCACATGTGGAGGTCGGGCCAAACGTCACTTCCCTACGGAGGGCAACTTGCATGTACATGAACGAAATTCGGTACGTGTGTCACACAAACAAAAAAACGTAAATACTCTCATGACCCCACCCCAACAGGAAGTTCATCACTTGGCTGTTTGGCAACCATTCTAACCACTTCCCCTTTAAAAAGACTGTCCAACGCAGCTGCAGGGACTTTTTTACTTCACCCACACCACCAACCAACACACACACACACACACACAAACGCCTCCTGAAGGACATTTATGCAGGAGGATGCGTCAGCTGAAACTGCAGCATTTCTTATCCTCCAATTCCATTTTGTTATCTTCCTTCTCACTGATATGATTATCTTTACCAGTGTATTAATATAGTGAGTAAATAGACAGTTTGCAATAGTCCATTCAGACCATTCAGGCAGTTTCTCGGGTTAACAAGGTCTTTACAGTTTGGTCATTTTGCAGTGATGACATCTCCCCTCACATTGCTTCAATTTCGCTCATTCCACAAGAAGGATGATACAAGTGAAAGCTATAGCTTTGCTTAATGACTTTCAATAACAATGTTATCATCGCCTCAAATGATCCAGTCCATCAAGGCCTCACTACAAAGCAGTCTCATCAGCTCAGCACTGCTCACGGTAAAATATATATCACGCCGTGTGGGCTGGAGTCGTGCATTTCATATCAGGCTGTCAGACCGTTGCTCTTTCACAATAATGTACCCAACTTGTAATTAGATTTCAACAATAACTGTTCAAGTGGAAATACTACACAAGCCAAAAGTTGCCAGATCAATGCAAGTAATTCAGTTAGACTCGACAATTTTATCACATTTGTTACTGTAATGCGACGGGGATATGCAGGATACATACAGTGACTTGCAAAAGTATTCATACCCCTTGGATGTTTTCACTTTTTATTGCAGTATATAATGAATCATTGTGAATATAATTTGCCTTGTTTGACAAGAACTTACAAAAAATAAATCTTTAATGTCAGAGTGAAAACAGATTTCGATAAAGTAATGTCAGTTAATTAAAATTGTATGATGAATTTGTGTAATTATTCATACCCTTTCAGTCAGTATTCTGTAGACTCCCCTTTGACTGCGATGACAGCATTCAGTTTGTGTGGGTAGCTCTCAGTCAGCCGTACACATCACAAAATCATAATTTGTTTCTATTCTTCATTCTAAAACTACTCAAACTCTATCACATTGGACACGGATCAGGAGCAAATAGTCCTTTTCAAGTGCAGCCTCAAATTCTCTTGAATTGAGATCTGGGCTCTGACTCGACTCCAGAACATTCACAATGTGGTCTTTAAACTATTTTT
>JAQQAE010004657.1:0-18520 GCA_029823295.1 Pseudamia nigra | reverse complement strand
GGCTGTCCATGCTCGACTACCATCAATCCTATTATGGAGGTGTTTTGTAAGCAGGAATGGTCCAAAATACCTTCATCCTGAATCCAGACACTCATTAGAGGCTATAGAAAGCACCTAGAGGCTGTCACTTTTGCCAATGGAGGCTCTACTAAATATTGATGCGATTTTTCTCTTGGGGTGTCCAAATTTATGCACTTGTCTAAATTTGTTTTGATGCATATTGCTCATTTTCTGTTCATCCAATAAACCTCATTTCACTGTTGAAATATTACCTTATCCAACAGTTATTTGATGTATCAAAATGAAATTGCTGATCCAAAGATCTACTGATTTATAAATGAAAATAACAGAAATTGTCACGGTTGCCCAAACTTTTTCATACGACTGTATCAACACCTGCCAGTCATCAGATAGGCCTACCGAGCTCGCATAGTAAGCTGGCCAAAGGAGGAGACAGAAGCCACTGATATCAAGACAAGGATTCTCCTCACAATGCAAGGAGGGTTACACCCCAAGTTCAGCATCCTAAGGCTGTGCATTAAGTGGAAGGAAGGCACCCAGGAACTAGTGAGTATAAGAGCTACTGTCTGGGATGAAACAACAAAGATCCAGGAGTACATCAGGGAAGATAGCTATGAGTGATGAACTGCTAAATAAATATGTCAAGAAGCAAAAGCCTAGTGAGGAGGGGGAGGAAGAGCGGAAGGAAACATGGAAGGACCAACGCCTGCATAGGATGTACCACCGGCAGATTGAAGAAGTGGCTCATATTGAAAAATTCTACTAGTGGCTGGAAAAAGCTGGACTCAAAGACAGCACAGTGATACTGATCATGGCAGCACAGGAGCAGGCAATGAGCATGAGATCAATCAAGGCTACCACACCAGACAGGACCCCAGATGCAGACTGCGCAAAGAGGCCCCTGAGGCCATCGAGCACATCGCAGCTGGGTGTAAAATGCTGGCAGGTAGGGTGTACATGAACCACAATAACCAAGTGGCTGACATAATGTACAGGAATATTTGTGCTGGGTGCGGGCTGGAGGACTCAAGGTCAAAGTGGGAGACATAGCCAAAGGTGGTTGAGAACAACCAATCTGTAAGACTCCCAGATACAGACCAACAAACAGGTAATGGCTAACCAACCAGATAGAATGGTGATGGACAAAAAACAGAAAAAGGCAGTGAGGTTTGATGCAGCATATCTTAATGACAGCAACACCACAAAGAAGGAATGGGAGACAGTTGAGAAATACCAAGGACTGAAGGAGGAACTCAAAAAGATGTGGAAAGTGAAAGCAGCTGTGGTTCTAGTGGTCATCAGAACCCCCCGTGCAGTACCCAAACTGTGAGAGTGGCTCCAGCAGGTTCCAGGGACAACATCTGGACATGTTGAAGAGTGCAGTCGAAGGAACAGTGAAGACACTGTGAAATTAACTTTGCTGAGACGTTTCACAGTGACATTATTATTGAGGCACATTTGGCAGTAAAATCAAACAAATGTATTCATTGTCTTTAAAAGGGCCTTTTATCATGTCACATCACTCAATTTCATCTTGAACCTGCCACTCTAATGGACTTCTTTCCCATATCCTACTGCCCTGACCACTTACTCTGAAGTAAAACTGAAACGAGCATGCCCCAAGGGGACAAATTGAGAGTTCATGACTCCTATTGGAGCTAATAAATGAGGCCTCTTACCTCGTGTCCTCTCATCGATAATGTCTTTGACCTTGGGTTTCTCTGCTGTGCTTTTGCGAGGCTTTTTGGCTGGAGGAGGCGTATAGGCTGCAGCTTCAGGCTCCACCCACATCTCAGGGTAAACCTCTTTGTATGGGTTACGTTCCTCTGTGGGGGAGGGGGACAGTTAAGCAGCATGCAACAAGAACACTAAACATTTGTGGAGAAGTATTGTAGTTTGACTTCTTGACATTCCTACTTAGTCACTAAATGCACAATAAAAACAAAATCCTCCCACCTCTCATTTCTCCTTAATGCAGATCTAGCACTCAATTGTAATTCACTGAGGATGTTTATATGCACACTAATATTCTATTACTCTGAATGGAACAATATTATAAACTTGGCAGGTGTTGGGTTGACAGCATATCCCTATTGGATAGTTATCCAAATGGAGTATTCGCCAACTAAGATGTACAATATGCTGATATTTTGGTTTTAGGAAGATTCTTTGTACATACATAAAGTGCCACTGGAAAATGTGTCTTATTACCAGGTTTAAGTCAGCTGCAATAGACACAAAGATCCTCTGTAGTTAAGATGGTTGCTCCAAAGGCCACAGTTGTACTCGGAGGGCTAAAAACACATCTACTTTAATACCTTATATCGTCAGGATATCAGTAGGATTTTGAATGTGCCCAAATAGTGAGAACTGGTCTTTTCAATTTGGAAGAGGGAGGCTGAGTGCATATTATGGAAAATGCGCAACCAGAGAAAAAATTACATATGTAACTTTATGATATTAGTGGAAGAGTTCAGTGGACGTGATTCTCATTAGCTTAATAGGAATTTGGTCTTTTTGCAAATAAGAAACAATAACAATAATAATATATTAATATAATAATAGTAACAGTGTGGTGTGACAAAGACAACACATATTCTTGATAGTTAAATCAAAATAATACTCCTTCCACTTACCCTCTGGTGGCTCTAAACCCTTGGGTCCAGTGGGTTGAAATCCTGCCATGGCCCACTCAATCATCTGCTTGTTCAGCATTTCCACTGACTTGGAGGTTTCCGTCTCGTCACTGTCAGGGCAGGTCATTAAGGCTTTACCTGCCCGGCTGGTGGCCACCTACACAGAATGAAAGAAGATTTAGTTTAGAAATTTAGTTAGTAACAAATTTAGTTCCTTTAGAGCAAACATCAACCAGTAATCTGTTTTGAAAAAATGAAATTCAGACTTTCAAAATGAAATCGTGTAGCATTGTGTAGCTGTCAGCTTTAATAAGATGTGTGTGCCATAAAATACATAGACAGGCAGAGTAGATGCAACTATGTGAAGATTAACAACATCCCTTGTAATGGAGCACATCCCTTAAGAAAACATTAAGGAGTCAAATAATAAATGGGTTACTATGAAGAGCATTTCATATTTGCGTCCAATGAAGCTTGTAATGAAGAAATGCTGCGGAACAGAATAATTTCAGTTGAAAACACTCACCTGCAGCACTTCATAGATGGCTTTCTTGTACATGGGTTGTTTGTTGTAAGTCGGTTGGTGAAAGGCATTGTTAAAGCAACTTAAAGGCATGAGTTTCTCCACACAAACCTGTGCAAAGACACAGAGAAGTCACATTTATTTCTGTGGAGTTGATGCTGTTATAGTTGAAACTAGTCCAAAGATGTCTATATTGCCCCCGAGGACCTTGATGAATCAATAATATTTAAAAAATGCTCATTATAAAGTGTGTGATTGTCAATATAAAAAGGAGCCTGTTTTGTTTCATTCCTGCTTATACAAAAACAAATCTGACAGTCATATTAATGACGCTAAACACTCACCACAGAGAATTTTCCATCGCCAAACCACATGACCCATCTGGTTCCTTCGGCGGCTCGGCTCCGCCCCGTCATCCACCATGACACGATGCGGCCTGGCCACCATGAGAAACCACGCAGCTTCCCCCAAACCAGTTCACCAATGCCAAAACCACGGCCGTCCTGCAGCCAAAACAAAGACAAGTCATGTGATCTGCATTCACTTCCAGGCCTGAGCTGTGAAGCCTTGTAAAACACACTCACAGCTGGTTAATTTACTTTACTATACTTTGAAAAGATAGATTAAAAAAATGAAATATAAAATCCCAAAGTATGATTTCAAAATAACACAATAGATGGTTAAACACACAAACACCAAGATTTTTATGCTGTATCGTTGCATCACACGCCATTACCACAGTTCAGTGGTATTCAAACCTTTTGGGCTTAAATCCAAAAAATAAATTTGGTGTCTCCATTGCACCCAAACGTCAAAATTCACACAATAGATTATTTTGGTAAAACTGCAGAGTCCAGAAGTTCAGTTCAGATAAAACCTGAATTTGCTTCAGGCTTTTGTCATAATAATGCCTTCCTACTGTAACTCATGCTGTATAGTACTGTATGAAATAGTACATTTAATTGGCAAACTTGTAATGAGCTTGCATAAAAACAGTATACAAGCATATATAGTGCCTTCTGAAACTATTGGAACATTAAGGCCAATTCCTTTATTTTTGCTGTACATTGAAAATATTAGGGTTTGACATCAAACAATGAATATGAGACAAAAGATCAGTATTTCTGTTCTATTTCCAGATATTTATATCAAAATCGGTTAAATAACTTAAAACAGCACCTTTTGTTTTAACCAACCCATTTTTCAAGTGAGCAAAATTACTGGAACGTGTGACCGACAGGTGTGTTTTGCTGCTCATGTGTGTACACGGATTACTCAAACAATAAATACACTGAGGTCTCCTCTCAGTTTCAGCTTTGGGTTTTGCCTGTGCAGACTGCATTTAAGGTTAAACTGGTGTAACCGACATGAAGACCAGAGAGCTGTCTATGGGAGAAAAACAAGCAATTTTGAAGCTGAAAGAAGATGGAAAATAAATCAGAGCCATTGCACAAATATTGTCCGTAGTCAGTACAAGTCAGTACAACCATTTGGAAATGTCCTGAAGAAGAAAGAAACCACTGGTGTACTGAACAACAGATGTCGAACCAGTCGACCACGGAAAACATCAGTAGCTGATGACAGAAACAACTTCCAGAGGACAGGAGTGAAGGTGTCACAATCCACCGTTCATAGAAGACTTCAGGAACAAAAGTACAGAGGCTACACCAGAAGATGAAACCATTCATTAGCAATAAGAACAGGAAGGACAGATGAGAGATGCAACCAAACTGATGGGGAGATCCTTCATCATGCAGCAAGACAACGACCCAAAACACACTGTCCTGACAACCAAGGAGTTCATCAGGGGAAAGAAATGGAAGGTTTTAGACTGGACAAGTGAATCTGCAGACTTAGACCCTATTGAACATGCATTTTACCTGCTAAAGAGGAGACTGAAGGAAGAAACCCCCCAAAACAAACAACTGAAAGAGACTGTGGTGAAAACTTGGAAAAGCATCACAAAAAAAGAATGTACAGTAAAAATTTGATGATGTTAATGTGTAACTGCAGGCTTCATGCAGTTATTGCAAGTAAAGGATTTGCAACTAAATATTAAGTATTATTCACTTTAGTGTATTTTGTGTTCCTATACTTTTGCTCGCCTAAAATTTTGGTGTTTTCATTACAAATGATGCTATCTGCTATGCTCTTTAACTAATCTTGATGTAAACATCAGGAAATAAAAGCTGAAATACTGATCTTTTGTTCCATACTCATTGTCAAACCCTAATATTTTTAGTGACCAGCAAAAATAAAGGAATTGGCCTCACTCTTCCAATATTTTCAGAGGGAACTGTATCTGTTTATACAGTATAAATGTGTATTATCTATGATAAATTTTTTGGAAAAATTTTTAATGGTCCCATACTATTAAATGTATCATTATTAGGTTTTCAGGTTTATATAGTCTTTAGTGTGAAATAAAAGGTTCAAAAAAATGAAGTTGCACAGTGCTGCTTGACTTGAGAAATGTTCCCACCTCATATTCAGGCTCAGTTTCTGCAGACTTTGGGGATGTCTTGTCCCCGTCTCCAATGGCCACAGGTTCAGGGGTTGTGGCCACAGTGGGAGAGGCGGGGTCAGTAGGCTGTTGCTGTTGTTGCTGCTGAGGTGGTTGCTGTGGTTGAGGTGGCTGCTGATGCTGCTGCTGTTGCTGAGGTGGTTGTGATTGCTGTTGGTGCTGAGGCTGAGTGTGTGTCTGTTGCTGAGGCGGCAGCGGTAGTGGCTGCTGCTGTTTTGAAGGCAGTGGGTGTTTGATTACAAAGACCTCATCTCTCAGAGTCTCTGCTTCTTTCTCGTCGTGGTCCTTCACGGTGTTCATCGCTGACATCAGTTTGGCCTTTTTCTCTGCCTGGAACACAAACCAAATGATGACTTTTTAATACAGGCTTTATTCCAAATTTCACAATTTTTATTTGAATTTCATTTAATTCTATTCTTAGCAATAATAACTGACATGTGTCACATTTAGCCCGAAGGCCAAATCTCATTGGGGCTCACTGACCCAATCTTAGATTGATAAATACGCTCACTAGCCACTTTATTAGGTACACTTGTTAACACAACTCACTGATGTAAATATCAAATCAGCCAATTACAGTTACACAATTACACAGTCAAGACAATCAGTGTTGTGCTCACGCTGATGCAGTTTAAACTCTCATGCTCAGTTTAAACTGAGCATGAGAATGGGAAAAGAAAGGTGATTTACATGAATTTGAACATGGCATGGTTGTTAGCACCAGATGAGCTGATCTGAGTATTTCACACTTGCTGATCTAGTGGGATTTTTCACACATACTGTAACTGTCTGTGGTTTCCAGAGAATGGTCAGATAAAGACGCAATATCCAGTGAGCAGCAGTTGGCTGGATGAAAATATATTTTCTAGACACAATTTTGGCCCCTTAGTATCAACTGAGCATTGTTTAAATGCTACAGCGCCTGAGTATTGTTGCATATGTCTATCCATTTACGACCACACTGTACCATCTTCTGATGGCTACTTTCCAGCAGGGTAATGCACCATTTCACAAAATTCAAATCGTGTCAAACTGGTTTCTTAAAGATGACGAGGAGTTCTCATGGCCTCCACAATCTGCAGATCTCAATACACTAGAGCACCTTTGGGATATGGTGGAATGGGAGATTAGCATAATAGATGTCCAGCTAACTAATCTGCAGCAAGTGTGTGATACTATCATGTCAATATGAACCAAAATCTTTGAGAAATGTTTCTAGCACCTTGTTGAATCTATGCCATGAAGAATAAAGGCAGTTCTGGAGGCGAAAGCTTGTCCTGTCTAGTACTGTACTTGCTTTAGATAGTATACTGACAGTCACATTCATACCTATGGGCAATTTTGAGTGGCCAATTAAATTAGCCTGTTTTTGGATGTGGGAGGAAGCTGGAGTACCTACAGAGAACCTGCAGAGAAATGGGCAGAACATAAAAACACAAGTGTTACAATCACACTAACCACAGCACTTCTGTGCTGCCCCTCATTTTGTTCATTTACGTAGAATTTCAATTTTCATTCTTATACATATTATCTTTACATTTGAAGAATAAGATACATACTGTCTGATGTTTGGATCTATATTAAAAATGGAGATCTTATCAAATTATCTTTCAACATCTCTGATATTCTTTTTCTACCACAATACAAAGTTCTTTTATTACTAAGAGGTTAAAAAAAACTGTCAATTACTGTCTACAATTTAGAGAAGTCTCTTGCAGGACAGAGAATATGAATACTGTATTTGATGTATAAGTGTGGAGTCTGGATTGCAGGACTCAGATAGGCTGTGTAAACACGTCTTTATCTCTGATTGTGAGGCCCATTCATCAGCAGCAGTGTACACAGTAACTCTATAGTATCCAAATCTGCAGCGCAGGGTTCACTGGGTTTGTGCTACCTGACACTGAACGGCGAGGACAATCACAGAGGACGAAACACAGCCGCTGCTTTAAGCCTCTCACAGCAAATCCCCAACAGCTGCACTTATTGATGTCTCTGTTTCCAGCACACATAGTGCAACTCACATGCTAACCTTCTTCTACTCTCACTTTTAGAGGCACAGAATATATATCTGCAGTCCCATATGTAAACACGTGTGAGTCATACGATAGGCTCCACGTGAGAACGGCTGCACAGCTGTGCTTATGTTCCACCATTAGGTCTCAGGTTCTCATGTCTCACACATACAGTAGTGGAAAAGTCCAGAGGAATACTACACACAGAGCTGGGCAACAGCCAAACATGTACTCATGATTAAAAGAAATCCGATCAGTCTATGGTGATAATTAAGAAGATAAATAGTATCAGTATTTTACTCAAATTTAAAGGTTAATGTTTCATCCTGAGTGAGAGATGAAGACATTCATTAATTACTAAATATGCAACAGAACAAAATAATATCACAAAAAACACAGCAAAGAACAAAAAAAGCACTGTGGAAAACAAAAAAGAACAGAAAAAAATACAGAAAAAAATGCAAAAAGGCATAAAAGATGCAAATAGACATCAAATATGCTAACAAGACGAAAAAGCAAGATGGAAAAAGACAAAAAATAATGAGAAAATGGTGTAAAAGATGCGAAAAGACAAAAATGACACATGGGACATGAAATACATACAAAGCTGAAAAAAGCTGCAAAGATGAAAACAACGTAACAGAGACAAAATTACCAAAACAACATTTAGGATGGCAAAAGCCAAAAAAGCATAAACGACGTAAATGATGTAAAAGATGCAAAAGATGAAAACAACATGCAAGACAAAAATATGCAAAAAGACAAAAATTGTCGACGTGATGCAAAAACATTAGGCGCAAAAAACAAAAACGATGTGAAGGACATCAAAGACGACTGCCATGCAGAAGATGCACTGAAGTTGAAACTGGCATTGAAGATAAAAAAATGAACGCCAAAAGTACATGGAAGCTTCAAACTGACAACATTTAAATAATGAAAAAGACAGAAAAACAAGAGCATAAAAGAAAGACATGAAGGACTTAGTTTCAAATGTTATTTTTCTAACTTAATGTTGTGGCCTCTAGTGACCATGAATCGAAATAAATCCACTGGACAAAATCTTATCATGAAAATTATATATAACAACAATAACGATTAGCATTTTTTGACCCAGTTGTATGTTTCTCAATTTCTCTTCATCTACCCCTGTCATAGCTTAAATCCAACGTGTGATGGTTAGCTAATGGGTGAGGGAGAGTGAGGGCGAGCACACACTGGACTACTATCCTCCAACCCCTCTCCCAGTGTGCCCTGTAAACAATAGCTCCTTTAAGGGGAGGTGGGTGCAGGATGGCGTGGGAGGGGTCTTCTGGTGGAGAGTAGAAACATGTGCTCTTCAATCAAGATGCTGTGGCCCTGTGGTTTATAAATATCTGTACTGTAAAGCCAGATGGATGGTGCTTCAAAGGCCAGGGCCATATGTGTTAGGCCTCTTGGCCCCCGCACAATCACACTGGAGTGTTTGCCACAGTGGACGTGTGGTTCCAGATGGTAAACTGTAAAAACTAACAACTGTCAATGCAACTGGGATGTGTCACAGAAAAGAAGTAATAATATAACAACAGTATGGAGTTTCAGGTGTCTGCACAATATTTTAGTATTTATATTCCTGACAATGTTTTATTTTTACTGAAAAAATACAAAAAGTTAAAATTCCATAAAAGACGAAGAGGAAATGACATATAATGCCCAAAGCAAGGCAAGATAAGCTAATGAGATGTAAATGATATAAAAGATGCAACAAGACAGAAACAATGTAAAAGACACCATGTAAAAGATGTAACAAGCAAAAAACAATGTAAAAGATGATGACTATGAAGTGTAAACAGCACTTAAAACAACTGAGCTACTGTTACTATGTTCATTTTGGTGGGTTTAGGGTCCAACTGTCTCCACAGCCAATGAGAGAGAGAAATATGCCAGTGGTAGGAGGTTGTGAGCGAAGAGGGAAAGTACAGTGGCTATAAGAACCAGATATTTGTCTCCAGACTTTTTCCCCCAGTTGTAAATGTACCCTTCTTAGGGCCTCACACTGTATGGATGTGTGTGTGTGTGTGTGTGTGTGTGTGTGTGTGTGTGTAGGGGGGGGTGTATATGTGTGCAGTTCCAGCAGCACGACAGGCCCTAAAGGGGAAAATAGGAAAGGAGTTCACGGAGACACAATACAGTCTTTATCATTTACGCACGCCTGCCCGTCACTAACAGCACTGAAATACCACCACTTGTACCCACTGTCACACTGTGCTAAGGGCAAACACACAAATGGATGACATACTATACAGACATAAACACACCAGAGCGATTGTGTTGAAATAACCTCACAAGGAAAACATGAACTGTTTTCCTGCTTGGAAAAATGTTCAGAACAGTATGGATGCAAAGGAAAATCCAGTCTAGAGCAGTTTGACATGGACAAAAATTGCATCAGTAATTTTTACAACCAGTGTCAAATCAATGATGTAAAAAGATGAAAATAACATACAGTTGAGGCCAAAATTATTAGCCCTCTATGAACATGTGATTAACCTCTTAACTGGTCAAGGCAGATTGCCGGCTACCCAGAACCATAAGTTCTGCTGGAGGTTTTTCTCTTCCATTAAATGAAGTCTTCAACCTGAGTCTACAATTGGGGAGGGTCCCGGCTCTGAGGAAGTATGTCATGTAGTGTTGCAGGACCAAAACTAAAGTGTCCATCTGAGCTTAATGACGCCAAAGAAAGTACTCGAGTGGGCGATGCTTATGTGAGCATTATGTTCCTTGATTTCTCAAGTGCATTTAACACAATACAGTCATACTCTAGGGAACGGAGATGGACCCCTTCTTTGTTTCCTGGATCACAGACTACCTGACAGGAAGACCACAATTTGCCAGGCTCAGAACCTGTGTCTCTGAGACAGTAATGAAAAGTGCTGGAGCTCTACAAGGGACTGTTTTGGCTCCCTTCCTGTTCACACTGTACACATTGGATTTCTAATCCAAGTCCGAGTCCTGCCACATCCAGAAATACTCTGAGTGCACCACTCATGTGGCATATATCAAAGATGGACAAGAAGAGGAGAACAGATAAATGCCTTCTGTGACAGGAGACAGAGAAACTGCCTCCTGTTTACCACCCTCAAGACAAACGATATGGTATTGAATTTCTGAAAGTCAAAGTCACCTCTTCGGCCAGCATGGACATCGAGGTGGTGCTAACATACAAATGTCTTGGTGTATATTTGGACAACAAGATGAACTGGTCCAATAACGCATGCATTCTATTGAAAAGGAGAGTTACCTATTTTTCCGTTGAAGGTTCAGGTCTTTTGACCTGAGATGCTGCACGTTTTACCAGTCAGTGTTAGCAAATGCATTCTTTCTTGCTGCTGGGGAGGCAGCATCAGACAGCGAGATATAAAATGGTTTGACAGAGGGACTCACTGCGGGCTGTGGTGGACAGGTGCACACAGAAGAAATTGCAGAACATCATGGACAACCCAGACCATCCTCTTCACCTTGTTCTGTCCCAACACAGGAGCAGCTGCAGTGGATGACTAACCACTACACTGTAGTACTGAATGTTGTAGGAGACTCTTCATCCCCTCCACCATCATACTGTGCAAAACTACAGCTGATGGCAGACTGAGAAGACTGAAGACATCTTAATGATATGATTGTTCTTATCTACTGAATGAGCTGCTCAAATGAATTTCCCCGAAAGGGATAAATAGAGGGATAAATAGTTTATTAAATTCAGTTCAATTCAGTTCAATTTAATTCATTCCAGGCAACACGGTGGTGCAGTGGGTAGCACTCGTGCCTCACAGCTAGAAGGGCCTGGGTTTGATCCAAACGCTGGGCGGCAGAGCCTTTCTATGTTGAGTTTGCATGTTTTCCCGTGTCTGCGTGGGTTCTCTCCGGGTACTCTGGCTTCCTCCCACAACCAAAAAACCAAAGGATTAGGTGAATTTGGCCACTCTAAATTGTCCATAGGCATGAATGTGCGTATGAATGGTTGTTTGTCTCTATGTGTCAGCCCTGCAATGAACAGGCGTCTCATCCAGGGTGTACCCTGCCTTCGCCCTAAGTTAGCTGGGATAGGCTCCAGGGAGGAGGTGGCTGAGGAAGTCTGGATTTCTTTACATGGTCTGCTGCCCCTGTGACCCTGATCAGGATAAGTGGAGGATGGATGGAGGGCATTGAAATATGACAATGTAAAAAAAAGACAAATGTACACCAAAATGTATATCATGACAAACCATCTCCAATCTGAGTTCCTGTACTTGGAGTAATGATGTTTTTTATGCCTCTGGCAAAGCATGTTGGCTGCACAATGCAAAATAATCTGCAGCTCGATAGAGCTGGACAACCTGAGGCTACTGACAGACTGCACAGCACGCAGAAAAAACACAAGACACAGTGGCTTCCAGAGTATGCACACAATACTTTACTATCCAATTTATTACATACTGCTCAACAAAAAAGTGTAGCTTCAGTCATTTATAAGACAGTAAATATCTAACAAGTGTCAATTTAAAGGGTGTTAATTTTACGAGGAGAAGGTTATTAGTCTGGAAATCTCAGAGACAAAAGGGCAGCTGTTGAATAAACACGCAGAATGTTGACAAGGGTCACACACTAAAGCTGAAAGTTTTAAATATCTATTAGGGATATTTTAAATATGTATTAGGGACATTTTAAATCAAATATTAAACTGTGTTTGGACATATCATCAGTTACTCACTCAAGCTGCAGGTAAATACAACGTAGTTCAGTATTTTCAGGAGGAATGTGGTTATTGCGAGTTCATCATAGTTCAATTATATTTTTAAGGCAAATTAATCAACATACAGTAACAGTTTAATACATTTTACTCTTGAGATGTGAATGTCTAAAAATAAGGATTTTGTTTTTCAAAATTAACAAAATAGGCAGGAAGTCAACAACATTAACACAAATTAGCAAAATAGCAAAATACTGAAAACAAAGTAAAAGATGTAAAAAGATTTTTAAAAAATAACACTGAAGATGACAGACAAAATACAAAAATATGCACGTAGTCTAAAAACTGAAAGATGTAAAAGAAGTAAACTGACAAAAGTGCCATAACAGCAAAAAAGAAAAGTGTACAAAATGCAAAAAAGATCTAAAACACATCAAACACACTATAATGTAAAACACTAAGAGATGTAAATGACATAAAAGATTCAAAAGTGCCAAAATTCAAAAAGATACAAAAAGTATAAAAAGTCAAAAACTGTCAAACTAACGGAAAAAGAAAACTATGACACAAAAGACTCAGAAAGAGTAAATGAAAATGTAACAAATGCAAAAACACAAAATGACATTAAAGAAGCACAGACATAAATGATGCAGAAAGATGAAAACTATATTAAAGAAGCAAAAACAATGTTAAAGAAGCAAAAACAATGTAAAAGAAGCAAACATTAAAATAAGTTAAATGGCACAAAAAGACAAAATTATAAAAAGAAACAGCATGATAAACTCAAAGACAAATGCAATGTAAAACAAGCACAAAGACAATGATGTAAAAGATGCAAAGAAATAAAAGAAATGAAAAGATGCAAAAAATAGGTATGGTGGAGTCAAAACAAACAAGTGCTCTGCATACCTGCATTAAAGGTATAAATTCAACCAAACAAATGTCAGTGACCGTTACTTCCTCACATGAACAGTAAGTCTTTACAGTAACGCAAAAAGTTTGACCTGTGAATGCAGCTGTGTTGCACAGAGAATTGGGAAACCGAGAGCCCATTTCACAAAGCAGAATTAAGGGGTTGGTGCGCTAACTTCAGGCTCTGCTCTGGATTTCTGGTATCACAAAGGTGGTTAACTTCTGATCACGTTATATCTTCCTGAAAACTCAGCCTGCCAAACTAAACTGTTCTGGACCAAGTTAAGTTGGAGTTTGTGCATCAAAAGCACCACCTACTGAACCACTACTGCCCAACCAGATCTACTAGAAGACCCTGCAGACCAAGGAGGGATCATAAGTGTGGACAAGAAAAGTTATAGGCTACAGATCATCCAAAGCCTCAAACTTTGATCTCATTTCTTGCTGACCAACCGAAGTGAAAACTGATCAGCTGTTCGTGAATAAAGATAGAAACAAACATGAAGTAAACAGGTGTTTCTGACATGAAATGCACAAGCTCAGAGAAGAGAGAAGAAAAAAAGGTTCATTAACCCACTTTACGAAGGTTCATCACCTCTGTCTTCACTACCACTGATCTTAATGAGTTTGTTAACTTTTTGATAACTGGCAGCTTTCACTATGATTTAGGTTCCTAAAATCAATGAAGTGTTTAATACTTCATCAAATCACTCTGACAGTGATCAGAACCATGTCGATTGATCTCTCATTTTTAGTCACTCTAGTTTCTTTTACTTTTGTTTTATGTGCCCTTTGTGTTGCCTTTTTACTAGGGCTGTCAAAATGAACGTGTTAATCCAGATTAATTCATTAGCATGATTAATTTGCTCAAAAATTTTAACACAATTAATGCATGCGCAATGCACGGTTGAAAACGGTGCAGTGCCACCGGAAATTGTGGGGGCACTCTAGCGCAGTACAACACGTGGTGGAAGAATAGAAGAAGAAAAGAACAGAACGCACCCTAAGCACCGAACGATTAACAGAAATGGCTCAACTTTTTGAGGACAGTCTGTGCAATAGACTGTACTGTATATATTAGCATCATCTTGGATAACATGTTGGAGCCAAAAACAGGATGCAACCATATTTGGACAAACAGCAGCTGTACCAGTGGAGTGTAGGGAAAACTAACTAACTGTTAGCCTACTGACACTAAAACTTCAACAAGCAGTGTTAAACATTCATAATATGGTGTTGTTAGTGTAAACACTTACCCACAACTGCAGTTGAGTGAATCTCAGGTAAAACTATGTCCATGTGGAATAAATAGAAGATACGAAGGTCCGAGTCGGTCTGACCCACCGGAAGACTAGTTACCACAGTGACTTGTGATCAAACCCCAGCACGGCAATGATTTGTCGGATTATTTGCTGTAACACGTTAATAACGGAGCAAAAAGTTAAAGATGGACCAGATCAATTATTAGAGGGTCTCAGTGAGTCGACCTCTGACAAACTGACTGGCACAATTACCAGGTGGATTGTAAAAAACAATATTAATATTGTCAAGGACATGGGATTTATGAAGGTTTTGCAAATTGCATCTCAAGATGCTTTGTACAAAACACCATCAAGAAGCACCATAATGACAAAAATCCACAGGTCCCATGAAACTGAAAAGAAAATAAAGACAGTCGTCCTGACAGGAGGCAATGGACTTCAGTGAGTAACACTAACTATTTAAATATCTTGCTACTCCTGCAACCACTGTTTAGTTTAAATAAACATGTAAAGTGTATATGTCACCTTTTGTCATGACTGTTTTTGCTCCCACAAAATGAAAAACAATGATTGGGTATTAATTGTGATTAATTGAAATTAATCCACAGTGACCCTGTGATTAATCAGATTAAAAATTGTAATTGTTTGACAGCTCTACTTTTTACATCTTTGGTCTTTTATGTTGGTTTTTGCCTTTGTGTGTTTTTACATCTAATCTTTTGGTTACCTTTTGACAAATTGTAGTTCTGAATTTGTGTATATCTTTTATGTCAGGCCTAAAAATCGGCCTTCTGTTTTGAACAAAACATCAATTTTATAATTTATTATGATTACTGATTTTGACTGATATAAAAATTTGTATTGTGACACTTTTGGTCATATCCTCCAGTTCTGGGCAGATTGCAGTAGTGTTGGAGCAGCAGTGATGTGGCTGCTGCCGTCATGAAGGTCATTTTACTCCAGATCCCGTGTATGTCTGTGCCTGTGTATGTCATGAATGGCCTTGCAGGGTCAGACTGAAAGAGGCCATATGGGTCCCAATGTATTGCATCTTTTAAGAGATAATTAGGAATATTACAGTCGGCCATGACAACAGTAAGCACAAGCCACAAGAGGACGTAAAAACAGCTCTCAATCTGTGGATGAGATATTATCATATTAATGGACTCATCGTATTAATATACTGTATTTTAACAATATTAGACAGAATTAGAGCTGCACAGGTAATCCAACAGGAACATCTGTCTGAGCACTGATATAATTACAAATGTCTGAAATGTAAAGCCACAACTTAGGAGGATTAGAGGAATTTTATTTATAGTTCATTTTGTTGACCATTTTGAAAAATTGTATTCATTTTGTTGTTTATTATTTTGCTGTTTATGGAATTAATATTGTACTGAGTCCCGCGATGAACTGGTGACTCATCCGGGGTGTACCCTGCTTTCGCCCAAAGTCATTTGGGATAGGCTTCAGCACCCTCCCCTCCCCAACCCTCGTGAGGATTAAAGGGTAGAAAATGGAGGATGGATGGATTTTGTGTTGATTATTAGGTCTGCGCCATACACTTAGTGTATCAGCGAGAGCCTACTGTAATTGCTCTGTTTATTTATGAACCTTCTGGCATGAAATGCACTAAATGCGCTTGCACACACAAAACTTGGCACACACATCAGACGTGTGCAACTTTTAAAAAATAAAGGCTGTGGGTGGGTGTGGCTAAGTGGTGTATGGGCGGGTCCAAATGTCACAAGGCAATGGAGCGCAACCTTCATGTAGACAAATTAAATTTGATACATGCATATCACATGCAGACAGACAAAAAACTGAATTGGACACATGACCTCAACACAACAGGAAATCTGCCTTTTGGATTTCATGGTCATTTTTTTGGTGTTTTGGTGAACTTCGTACAACATCTTTAAACAAAGTCGTCCTACACGTTTAATCTGAATGACTTGAAATTTGCTCCAGATCATTTCCAGAGGTGGGTCATTAGACGTTATTACAAGCAGTTACAAAACTTCAAAGCTGTTACCATGGAAATCCACAATGTTTCGAGTTATTTGGTGTGCGTCAAAACCTTCGCCAAGCAACAGTAAATGCTTATAACTCGGATATGAATTACTGAACCTGCACCAAACTTGACACACCTGACCTGAACACAAGTACATGTCAGTGGTTGCCATGGCGATGCGCTATCTTTCGAGAGTCTTGGTGAATTTCAAAAATTCCCTGTGAAACAGGAAGTGGTTATAATTCTGAAATACGTTGCACAATATTCACCAAATTTGATATGTTTAATCAGATACATGGTCTAAACACGGCGATATATCAAAAATGGAACCATTACCATGGTAACATGGCGAGTGGCCACAGCTTCCCACAAAAAAGAAAATGCCTGTATTTTTAAAATCAGCTATCCAACCCAAAATTGATGTTTTATCAGAATTACTGCCCAAATGCATCTACAGGCAGTTCTCGGGTTACACGGTACTCGGCCTACGTCAAATTCGACTTTACAACGCCTGCGTCTCATCCGCCATTTTGTCTCCAGTCGTGGCGTAGTGTAGAGTGTTTGTGTTTCTGCTACGTAATTTTCTCAGTATCCTCGCTTTTTTCACATCATGGCCCCAAAAAAGAAAGCAGGATCTTCTAGCGATGCTGGTCCAGCCAAGAGGAAAGCCATTTCGATGGAAATGAAGCTAGAAATCATCAAAAGGTCGGAGAATGGCGGCACAGAACAGGTCGCGTCTGTTCGGAGAACACGCGTCAGGTGCGGCAGGCGCGCAGACGCGGCAGCGAGGCAGACGCGACAGCACGGCTCGTCTCCTCTCAAACACCCTATAGTCAAATCTATTCAAAATACAAGTCGCTCCAATGTATTTGTCACTCCCCTCGCCAGACTATGCAAAAAAACGCAACTTTTAAAGGGAAAGTACAGTATTTGGATAGTTATTTAGAGATTTAAGGGGTATTAAAGGGTTAATTTCAGCTTATGCGGAAATTCGGGTTACATCGCCACCGTAGGAACGGAACTCGTCCGTAACCCGAGAACTGCCTGTATATGTCAATCATGATAGTGTTGCCATGGTTACATGGCAAATGGCGAACCTTTGCCAAAAGCAGAAAGTGTATAGAACTCTGTGGTAGGTCATCAAATCTACTTCAATTATAACACAATTCACAGGAAACCTGACCTGGCTACATTTACATGTCAATATTGGTATTGTTGCAATGGTAACAGGGTAAATGGTGACCCTTCGCCATAAAACAGGAAGAACATCAAACTCTATAATACATAATCAGATCTGCATCAAATCTCACCTGCTTCACAAGAAACCTGACCTGAACATAGCTACATGTCAATTTTGATACCATTGACATGGTAACATACAGTGATGATGGCTTGGCACTGCATATGGCAGTGCTCAGCAGAGGCTCGGGCTAATTATCGCTGCCTGGAGCTTTAATTTTACTTTACTTTAATTTACCTCTCATCTTGTTTCAGCTTCACTTCCTGCTCTAATGTGTTTCACCTATGTCTCATTGTTTGCCCCACCTCCTCCTGTGTATAAATCTAAAGGTGTGTCCCAATCCAAGGGCTGCAGCCTTCCTGGGCTGCATCTGAAGACCGTTGACTTCAAAGCCGAGCGCGAAGGCTGTCCCATTTCGACGTCGCCTTCAAATGCGTCCAACAAATGCAGCCTTTCTGCACTGGAGGTGGCAGGATGCTGCAAAGTCTGATGCAAACAATGGACTCGGAATCACTTGATTATAACTTTGTCGGCTCCAACTGCACAACAACTTCAAAACTGATTCACACACACTGGCTTGTGTAGCAACCATAGGGCGTACTCACACTAGGGCCGTTTTGGCTCGAGCCGTGCCGGGGCCCACTTCACACCTTTCCAGAATTCTGCGC
>JAQQAE010004656.1:0-18520 GCA_029823295.1 Pseudamia nigra | reverse complement strand
GTTGTGAAATTATTTATCTTTGTGTCAATTTTTACATCACAAAAACCTGGCATTTGAACAGGGGTGTGTAGACTTTTTATATCCACTGTAACTTAATCTCAGTGGCCATCCAAGATGTTTCTGGGTTATTTCTAGTAAACTCCTTTTCATGCATGAATGGATTATATGACATTTCCAGCCTTGTGGTACTTCCAATCAGTTTTTAAAACAATACCACTTATTTTGAGCAAGGTAGTGGCTGAAAATGGTTAAATAATGTACATCAGGTCAGTGTAAATACAATCATAATTACACTTTACTTGATAATGTATAAAAACAAAATATAAATCAACCACACAATTTGTACAGTATTCTTTGTATTATAGTGGCTTATACAAAGCCAAATAGTGTTCGCTGTCGCAAATACTGTGGCTTTATTTGTTTGAATAATTTTACAGCCCTACAAAGGCAAAGTGCAGTGACACAGCAAACAGTAACATGTTGGAAAAATTATGTGTGTTTTTGCTGTTTGTTGTCTTTGTTTTTTAAAGCATTTTCTTGACTGGTTTGTGTTCATTTTTCTTGCTTTTGCATCTAATTTGGTTCATTTACTTGATTATTTTGTTCCTTTCTTCACGACTTCTTGATAGTTTTGCTCATCTGCTTTATTTTTGGCTTATTTTGTTCATTTCTGTTTATTTTCTTGATTGGTTTGTTCATTTTGCCTCCTATTTTATTCATTTTTCTTCCAATTTTGTTCAATTTTTCTTCATTTTTCTGCATGTTTTTTTTTCTCTTCTGATTTTGTTCACTTATTCATTTTCCTAACTATTTTGAACTTTTTGCTTCTTACCTTGCTCTTGTTCCTGATCATTTTTGACAATTTAAGACTGTTGCATTTTGCTCTGCTTTTTCCTCTGCTTTTTTGACTACTGCAAATCTAATGTCATTAAACCTCATTACTATCAGTTTGTAGTGCAGTGTAATGGACACCATGCGTGAAAGGTTTCAAATCAGGAAACAGCCCAGATTTGCTTCACAGACACAAAATTGATCAGCGGCTGTACAAAGCATGAAAATATCTTGCTGTTACAGTTCACCTCCCAGTTAGCTTACATACAGTATGTTACTGTTTAATTTCCGGACACCTACGCCCGAGCGAGTTCACTAAGCTACCAAGATAAATCCTCGTAACTAAACCCTCACTGAACCCTACGTGTGTGTCCAGGACTTGAGTTATGTTGTATGACAGCCCTGGGTGAGGTGCTTTGCCCTATCCTGAATCGGAGGAAGCAGGTGTGTGTTTGCAAAACTCACCGACACATGTCCTGGTTCTGGAATCCAGCAAACCCAGCCACTGGAGTCTTTTACGGCAGTCCGTGCACATACTTCCGGTATCTCGATCACCCCTTGCGCTAGGGGATGCTGGGTGATGTTCAGTAGTTCAGAGTTTTTTAAGGTGACTATATATACAAATAGTGTCAGCATGCGATTTTAAAGTCCGATGCTTCTGGTCTGTCTGTATGTCAAGCTGCTGGCGTGTCAAACTCTCTTCATCTAATCTGTGTCTGAATTCTGTATTCTCAAATTCTGTATTCTGAGGCTGTGTAATTCATCCTCTCCTCAATTCTCTGTCTCCGTTCCCGCGTCCACACAGCTGTTAAAATTGCCTTCATTTCACACAGCTGCACCTGATTAAACTGATGAGTAAGAGTTTCACAAACCACGCCCACATCCTCCGACATGTGTGTTATCAGTATGAGCTGAAAACCTACGCCTATGGAAACAGGATCGTAACACTTGCCCATAACCAAACACAAGTCAAAATGAATTTTAATAGCACGGCATCAATTTTTACTTTGCATTTTAACTACCTGACTCAACGTTTTTAGGAACCAGGGTTGTAAACTGAAATAACATGGTGGATTTTGACTCTAAATGCTACATATTGACTCATCCCTCCACGTGCATTTCCAGGTGGATAAACTCGGAAAGGCTGTGAATTACGTGGATGCTGCTCTGTCCTTCATGGAATGTGGAAAAGCAATGGAAGAAGGGCCCCTCGAAGCGAAGTCTCCCTACACCATGTACTCAGAGACAGTGGAGCTCATCAGGTGAACATTTACACATACCTTTCATTTGATGCCAGACTTTTACCGACGCTTGACTGAAAGACGACATGTTGTAGTTTGTGGTCTGCACTGTATTCATTTATTTGGCATATTTCATTTTCTTGATTATTTTGTTTACTTTTTGTTAAATTTGTGGATTATTTTGATTATTTTCTGGATTACTTTACTCATTTAATGTTTTTGTTCAATTTGTGGATTGTTTAGATAATTATTTGGATTATTTTGTCTATTTTTGTTCAATTTGTGGATTATTTTTGCTCATTTTCCCAATTATTTTGCTCATTTTATGTTTTTTTAGTTTGTTGTGTGGATTATTTTCATCATTTTCTTGATTATTTTGTCTAATTGTTGTTCATTTTGTCAATTATATTTTATCACTTCTTAATTATTTTGATGATTTTCTTTGTCTAGTTTTTGTTCAGTCCATGGGTTATTTTAATCATTTACTTGATTATTTTACTTGTTTATTTTTTCAATTATTTGTATAATTTTCTTCACCACTTTGCAGTTTGTTTTTTTATTGACAGTATGTTCATGATTGTTATTTGTGAGGATAATTTGTCTTGTTTGTTTTCATTTTGGCAAATTTTTCCATTTATGGCTCATTGTCTTAATTATTTTGTTCATTTTTGGTTAGTTTGTCTCAATTTTTCATTTTTCTGTTGGATAATTTTATTCATTTTGTTTACTTTTTCTCCATTTTGGTCCATTGTCTTGTTCATTTTCCAATTTTTGTGCTCATGATTATTTTATGTTCACTTTTTTGTTCATTGTCAGGACTGTTCTGTTTGTTTATAAATATTTTGCTCATTTTCTTGATTAGCCTGTTCACTGTTCTGCTAATTTGAATGCGGTGATGAAAATAGGTACAGGTTTTACTCAGAATGTGCTCTGATTATGTACATCCTTCCTAGCCTGGTTTGAATTTGATAAATGGGGGGACATCAGGTAGTACCATGTGACACCCATGTGTATACAGGACGTGAAATGCAGCTTCTCCTCTTTGTTTGAAGGTACGCAATGAGGCTGAAGAACCACTCTGGCCCTGGGGCAAGACAGGAAGACAAACAGCTGGCGGTTCTGTGGTGCGTATGTCATCTCCTCTGTTTATACCACATCTATCATCATGCTGCATATTGAAGATGATTTGTGGTCTGTCGACGTCGCTTTGACCTGGGCTTGTGTGTCCACAGTTTCCGATGCCTTGCCCTTCTTTACTGGCAGATGTTCCGTTTAAAGAAAGACCACGCGCTGAAATACTCCAAAGTGCTGCTCGACTATTTTAAGGTATATTTACACACTGCAAACTTGTCACTTATTATGCATACAGTTGTATAAATAGGATTTTTGGCTGTCAGATAAATGTGTTTGCATTGCTTGCATGAATTGAAATATGTGGGCATAAATCACGGTTTTAATAGTTTTTAGAATAGAAAAGGCTTTATTTACATTGTACAATAGGGTACAACGAAATTGTGGGTGCTCCCTGTTGCATCACTGTAAACATTTGACAGGATACAATGAGACAATATTACGGTAACTGAAACTGAAAAATACAAAAGTAGAACAACAGTATAAGTAGAACATTTTCAGTCACTGAAGCAATTGTGTGAGATTGCTGGCTCAAAATAGCAAAATTTACTGAAGAAGTTCAGGAGTTATAGATTAAAGTTTGACTGAAGCTGAAAGGTTGAAATGTGAAATTTGAGCTTAAATTTACAGAGATTTTAAGTATTATGAGGCGTTATTATGAACTATACTATTCATGGTAGAGTAATAGTAATCACATCAAAGGAAACATCATGGCAACACTGCACCATTGTGGCCATGGTACTGACACAAACAACTTTTGGAAAAATTCCTCATCGTTTTCTGTGGGGCAAAAACTTGTCAAAAAAGCTTAATATTTAAAAAAATGTATAAAGTGGCTATACTTATGAAAAGTAATAGCACAGATGTCCTGAATAAGCTGAACATTTTGAAGTTTGAATGGTTTGAATCAGACAACAAATGTAGGATGTGTTAAACAACAAAAAAACGTACAGAAGTGGAAGAAGAAGAAGAATGTTAAAGACTGAAGACAACATTACTGGGATTGCTGAGTCAACAATTCCTCCAAAGGCACACATTTAGGGTGTGTGTAGAGTTCTCGGCTTTGTATGTGAGTTTGTTTGGGGGTGGCGGGTGTCAGTGGTTATTTGCAGTCCATATGGCCCAGGGTAAGAAGCTGTTGGTTTGCCTGGTGGTGTGGGACTTGACAGACCTGAAGCGCCATCCAGAGGACAACAGGTCAAACAACTGATGGGCGGGATGTGAGGGGTCTCCTGTGATGGTCTTAGTTTTCGTGAGGCAGCAGGATGTGGACATCTCGTCCAGGGAGGGCAGCTTTTGCATTTGGTTTTGTCTCTGGTTAGTTTCAGTTTGTTTTTACATGGTTGTTGTTATTTTTACCTCCACGAAGGATTTCACCAGCGTCTGTTGGTTTGTTTGTCTGTTAATAAGATGTCTGTGCTCTGATTAGCTGTTCATGCGTCCTTTTGTGCCTTTACTGCAAGAGTTTATGAAGACAAGAAAAAACTTATTAGGAAAATGAATAACAATAAGCAAAATAAGCAACAAAATGTGGTCAAATGGACCCGAAATTCCTCATAAACTAACATAAAGCCTATATTGTCACTGTAAAGGAACCCACTTATCACAACACTATGTATTTTACTCTTTAAATGTAAACAATTGATGAGAATGAAGTCTGAATTTTTACTGTCCATTTTTATTGAATCAAAACAATAAATTTAAGTGAACAAAATAATCCACAAAATAAACTGAAATTAACAACACAATGAACAAAAATGAGAACCAAAATTAAGAAAATAATTAAGAAAATTAACTGAAAAGGGACCAATATGAACCTGTTATCGAATAAAACTGTCATTACTGATAAAGTTGTATCGTCAAATGTCACAATTTATTTATGATGAGATGCACAAATCCTTCTTAAAACCCACACCTATGACCACACACACATTTGACTTTTTGGCTTGAATGCTGTTGTTGCAGAGTTCTCCCAAAGTGCCTCCTGCACCGCCTTGTTGGACTGACTCTGGGAAGTAGGTGGACCATAATTCAGTATTCTACATTGTCCATGTGTAATATATTACCTTGCAGCATATAACAGGAGGAGTCATCCTATATGTGTTTTCACTCTTAGGGGTACCGGAGGACCTCCTTCTTCACTGTCACCCAGCACCAAACACCTGGGGCGGGGTTCACAGGGGGGCAGCACATCCCTGTCTCTTATCAGCATTCCCCAACGTATCCACCAGATGGCAGCAAACCACCTGAACATCACCAACAGTGTCCTGTATAGCTATGAGTACTGGGAGCTGGCAGACAACCTGGCAAAGGAGAATAAAGGTATGGATGGTCAGAGACACCTGGGAAATACTGTTCAGCTGTCACCCAGACACCCAATAATATTGATTATTTTAGTTTTATTTTATTCATTTTGCTCATATGTTATGGATTATTTTGCTGTCTTTGTTCATTTTTTGATATTTTGCACATAATTTTAACTAGTTTTTGTTTTCTTTGTTGATACTTGTCTATTAATTAGCTAATTTTCTTCATTTTGTTAATATTTTACTGATCATTTTGCTTATTGTGTTCATTTTTAATATTTAGTATATTATTTTTGCACATTTTTGTTTCCTTTGTTGAGATGTTCTCTATTATTTTGTTCATTTTTTTCATTCTGTTAATATTTTGTTGATTATTTTGCTAATCCTTGATATTCTGGATGTGTAAAAATGAGCTGTGGCCAAATGTAACTCAGTACAGTTACTTTTTTCCATCACAAATGTAATTGAGTACAAGTAAAAAGTACTCTGCAAAACAACTTCTCTCAGAAGTACATTTTTTAAAAGAAGTACTCAAATACATGTAAAGGAGTAAATGTACCGTACTTGAGTACTACCCACCTCTGTTTTTCAAATCATTATTTCTTATCCTTTTCCTGTCCAATGAAGACCACAAATAAACTTTGTAGCTTTACAAAATTCTTCTTAGACTTACTAGACATTTTACAAACCTTCCTGGATTTGCTGGAAAATGTATTGCCACAACGCCGTTTTTCTGAGCTCATGAAAAGTTGACTTTTTAGAGATGTGTGGTTCAAAGAAGACAGTGATTCTGCAAACGTGATTTTACAGAACATGAGGTATGTATATCAATGAGACTGTGCCTATCAAGATAAAACCACATGCCTCTCAACCACTACGGGTGTTACAGTACATATCAAAGGTTTGGGATTCACACAACTGTTGTACGTTTCCAATAAGTGACGTCTTTAGTTCACTGTTAGATACTGATTGAAGTGCATGTGCTTTTGCTAAGGTGTCAGGAAATGATTAGCAGCCAAATATTTTCGTCCATAAACTGAGGTGTATGAAGAATACTGTATGTCATGCACATGTGTGTTTGAATGGAACAAAAGATTTAGTGACGCTGAGAGGATGGCCAAGATGATAAACGTTCCAGACGCCTGTGCAACAAATTGATCAAATTGTTCAAAATCAATGAAAGAAACCACAGCTGTTTAAAAATTATTTCATTCTTCATCAAGACAATGCACCAGCTCACATTGCACTCTTGGTAAAACAATTTCTGACCCAAAAATAAGCCACAGGTCTTGATCAGCCTCTTTATTCTCCTGATCTAGAGCTGTGTTGCTTTTTTCCTTTTCCTCAGATCAAATCTGTGTCAAAACAACATGTACTAAGTCTGTGTTAGAAATTAAGAAAAGAACAGTCTGAAGAAGACCTACGGCTCTGCTTTGATCAGTAGTACATCTGAATGCAGTAATGTGTTGATGCAGAAGAGGATGATACTGAAGGAAAGACACTAAAAAATGTTTATGTTCAACAACATTGTATTACAGCATTAATTTTGCTTTTTAATAGCTCTACCTCATGTGATCATTTTTTGTAGTGAATGCATTTTCATTGTCATCACAATCTGAACATGTAAGATAAACACATGACCAGCACTGAGAGGTTTAAGAAAAACTACTTTATGTGCAAATGTCATTCATTCACACACTGATGAAAATCAGAAGAGGTAAATATTAAAACATGTTTACTGATTCTTTGTTGAGGAGGTGGGCAGTCTCATTCTCTAGGTAAATGGTGGACCATAAACTTGCACTAGGTTAAAAGACCATTGTGTTTGTCATTACAGAGTTTTTCAACTACCTGAACACATTGTCTGGACCTCTGACACTTCACAGCAGCGTCGCTCATGCAGTCCAATACACTCGACAGGCTCTTCAGTGGATACGCATTAGTGCCAAACTTAACTAAAAGCAAAGGATTCATCTTAACCTCAACGCTGGATGCCCAGGACTCAGTGAAATTAGACACAGTCCTGGACCATTTCTGTGCAGCTACAGGGTCATGCTGATAACTTGGATGGATGTAAACCCAGGACTCTAATACCTGTCGTCCTCACAGGATGTTGGAGCAGCCTTTGAATTTCTCACATGGACCACCTGCTCAATGCTGGATAAATCTGAACACTTGTGTGTGAAGGATGTGAAGTATTGTTTGCCAAATGTTCCACTGTACGGGAAATTGGACTTAGATGTAAAAAACATTTTCTGAATTTTGGATTCAGTGGACTGTTTCTGTGGGGTTGAGACGCGGCCAGTCACGCTCCACAGTCGACAAACACAACTTTTGCTAAGTGAAGGTTTACTCTTACTTTTGAAATACCTGTTTTTTTATTCACTTGTATGTCTTTCTACTGTGCAATACTTAATGTATTATTTGTTTTTGGGGAAAAAAAGGATGACAGAATAAAATGTTGGTGAGTCAAGCTGCTCACTGAGTATACTGTAGTGCCAATAGAACAATTTTGATATTAATTTTAACCATATTTGGTAATTTTATATTTAATATTTATGTTAATGAATGTAGGAATTTGTAAAGAAAGATCCTGTAAGTTTTTTTCATTCTCTGTCATTTCTAGCTCTCTAACCTTCATGTACACACTGGAACAGGCTATATACGAATAGAGATTTCATCACCAAACAGGCAGGGTTTTCTCTTGGTGATGTGGGGTATTCATGAGTCTATCAGGCCAAAAAAGTTCTATTTTCAGATATGTCATGATTGTTACTACAATATTCATTTAAACACACCAGTTTCTGGATATCAGCAGTAAATATTTTTTTTAAATATGCTTTTTAATGGGATATTCAAAGTGCTCTGAGATTCAATTCAATTCAATTTTATTTGTATAGCGCCAATCATAATCGACAATTATCTCATGACTATACAGAGAGTAAATCCAACAGAACCACCGAGAGCAAGCCAAGGGCAACAGGGGGGAGGAAAAACTTCCTTTAATAGAAGAGAAAAACCTCCAGCAGAACCAGCAGCTCAGGGTAGGCGGCCATCTGCCTCGACCGGTTGGGGTTAGTGGACAGAGGAGAGACAAAAGAAAAGAGTAAAGATAGAACAACAAACAACACAGACACTGGACCGGTCCACAACCAGCAAACACAGCAAGGGCATCAGGAGACCTAGCAACCTAGGGCAAAGGGAGGAAGCACAAAACTACAGAGAAGATGCAATTTAGTATCACAGTACTGCAAAATAGAAAATAAGAAGAGGGGGTAGAGAGGGACAGAGAAAGAGAGGCAACTAGAGAGGTGAAAGATAAAGAGAGAAAATAAAGATGGAGAGGGAAGAAGTAGAGGGAGAGAGAGGAAGGGAAGAGATTTTGTGACAGAGGTATAGGAAGAGTTAAAAAGGAGATAAAGAAAGAGGTTGCTCAGTGCATCGCTGTCCCCCCACAGCCTAGGACTATGCAGCAGAACTAAGGGAAGATTAAGGGTTTGCCTGACCTAGACTTAACTATATGCTTTGTCAAAAAGCAAAGTCTTAAGCCTAGTTTTAAAGTTACAGAGTGTGTCTGCATCCCGCACCCACATTGGAAGTTGATTCCACAGGAGAGGAGCTGGGTAACTGAAGGCTTTGCCTCCCAGTCTAGTTCTAGAGATTCTAGGAACCACAATAGACCTTCACTCTGAGAGCGGAGAGTTCTGTCTGGTTTGTAGGGACCAATAAGGTCTTTGATAGAGGATAGAACCTTGTTGTTTAGGGCTTTATAAGTTGAGAGGAGGATTTTAAATTTGATTCTAGACTTTACAGGCAGCCAATGAAGGGAAGCTAGTATTGGAGAAATATGATCTCTCCTTCTGACTCCTGTTAAAACTCGTGCTGCAGCGTTTTGGATCAGCTGGAGACTATTTATGCCTTTATTTGAATATCCTGCAAATAATGAGTTACCATAATCCAGCCTAGACGTAACAAATGCATGGATTAATTTTCTGCATTACGGAGATGAAAGAAGGCAGTTCTGGACATTTGTTTTATATGAGAACTGAAGGATAAGTCCTGATCCACAATCACCCTCAAGTTCCACACAGCTGCACTGGAATCTACTGAAATGTTGTGTAGATTAAGAAAGTCATTCAGGAGCGTACTCCTTAGATTCCTTGGGCCATGTAAAATAACTTCGGTTTTATTTTTGTTCAGCAGGAAAAAGTTAGAAATCATCCAGGCTGTAGTGTCTTTTAAACAAGCACGGAATTTTGTTGAGGTAGTATTTAATTCATCCAGTTTCACGGAGCGATAGAGCTGTGTGTCATCAGCATAACAGTGAAAACCTAAGATATGTTTTCTTATGATTTGGACGAAAATCTGTTTTCATTGTTGGGGGGGGGGGGGACAATAAACAGTAAAATTTCAGAGGGTAATTTTTGGAGGGGACATAAAAATCAAACACACATAATTGTTCTCTGTAGCATGAATAAGAGTGTTCCTCTTATTTAACCCTTGTATTGTCTTCACTTGTGGATGTTAAATGGTGGATCCATCGCCCTCACAGGTGTAGTACTCAAATACATTTACTCCTTTACATCGACCTGTTTTGTAGAGTACTTTACTTTTGCTCCAATTGAAGAAAACAAGAAAAATCATAAACAAACAAGAATAAAACTGAACCAAAAACAAGCAAAACTCCATAAAATAAAATAAAAAATAACAAGGAACAAAAAGCAACAAAATCATCAGCAAAATGGAACAAAGTGAAGAAAAAAAGGATGAAGATTATCTTCATACTGAACAAAATAAGCAAAAAAATGAGCAAAATAATTCAGAGAATAATCATCAATACAAACAAAACTGCACAAAAAGAAGCAAAACTATCCACAAAATAAAAAATAACCAAGAAAATGCACAAATCTGAAGGAAAAAAGAACAGTCATCCTGCAAAACCAACAAAATAAACAACAAAATCAACCAAAAAATAAGCAAAAAGAAAGAAAATAATCAAGTTAAAGAGCAAAAATGAACAAAATAAAATAAACCACAAAAATCACCCAAAAAAGTTTAAATGAATCTGTTCCATGCTATAAAGTTACTCACTACCTCAAGTACTTTTATTTATAAGTACTTCTACTTACTTTTACTTGATGACTGATTCTGTGTACTTCCTGGTGTTTCCCCAGCCTCTCCTTATAAATATATGACAAAGGATCAATTTGACCCAAATACCACACAAGAGTTACCGTAATAAAACTAAAGAAAAGTTCAACAAACTTGTGTGAGTTTCTGTGTGTGGATGACAACCTCTCTGTGTCTTGCTCTACTCTCACCTCTGCCTCATTCCACATGTTTCTCAACAAACTGTCAACAACATCGGGATCCTTCTACTTACTTGGCATTTTGGTGTCACTGAAAAATGACCAGATGTCTGTAACTTTTCTTTCTTTGCCACTGACCTGGCTGCCAGACAACTCAACAACACAAGCACACACACACGCACACACACACAGTTTATTGTCAAATTCTGGAGAGATGCAACACCCCAACTACAGATAATATGCGCAAGTAGCTTAAACTTAGTTTTCCTTTGGTAAAAGAAAAATATTTTGGCATTAATGTGTAGATGACAAGTTAAGACCATGGGATTAAATTGAATTGAGAAGTGATTTTAAAAGATGTGATTTTAATTCGAGGATGATATGGAATGAAAATAACAGTCTGAATATAGCCAAACACTGGATATCTGTTGAACTCAACTTCTAAGTTATAACCAAAAAACCCTCATTATTAAAAAAAAACAATGATAGCCTACATTTTATTTATGAATCTGTACAATGATATTTCAGTAGGGAAATCTAACGTGAGTTAAACTACGGTAATAGTGCACTGGTGACTGGTACAGCCTGTTGCAGCAGGCAGACAGGAGAGACTACTTATCAATCAGCAGCAGTGAAAAATGCTGCACAATTGGCAGACTCATTGCAAATCAAGACTTGCAGCTTTGCTACAAATAATGCACACTTTGTTTTAGTCTGTTAGCAATTAACAGCTTGTTCATCTCATTAGCTCAACTAGTGTGCCTTGTTTATGTAAAACATAGCGACAGACTTCAGACAAGAGAGCTGAATTTTCACATGTCATGGTGTGTATATGCTGGTTGAACAAGTGGAGTGATAAATAACTTAACTGCCCGCTCATTAAGGTTTTAATGCCTGTCACTCACCAGCCTCCTCCTGAACACTTTGACTCCCCATCTCTGTGACAGAATCAGCAGCCCTGCACAACAGAGGATGGAGGATTTTTATATTTCAGTAGTTATAAATGTCAAACAACGTGCCTTCAAGTAGTACCACTTGCATTATGCCTACAACAAATGTTACAATACTATTTGAATGAAAAATGATTTGGTTTACAATGTGATTTTTTTTTTGGGCGGGGGCAACTTTGTGGAGGGGGGGGGGGTCTGGAAGCCTCCCATCCGCCCCCAGGAATGACACCCATAAATTCGCCTAAAGGCAGTATGTATAGTGTTAAAAAGTCCTAGTATTAAGCCTTGTGGAGTGCCGTAACCAACTTTAGATTGTGTGGATGACAGGTTGTTAATATGTACAAAAAAATCGTCCGTCACATTTTTGTGTCCAATCAAAATAATGATCACAAAATAAAATTAGTTACACAATACCAAAGATCTTACTGCAGTTGAGAATAGATTCAAAATACTGCAGGCATGTCATGTTTCCATGTACTGTATTTAGGAGGCTTCACATTATCATGCATTTTCTTAAAATATACATCTATAACATGGCCTATAACCTTTGTAAAGGATTTTATTTTGAAGATTATTTTTTAACAGTTAAGCACAAAGGTCATACCTGATATTCATACTTTTACACTAAAAGTAAAAATATTGACAGTCATCAAACATCATAATATTGCATGACTAGCAATTTCATGCTAGTCATGTATGTTTAGGATGAAACATATCTCATAAATTTGAGATTCATGGTTTGACTTGTTTTAGTTTATTCATGTAGATGTTTATTATTTCAAACAATGACACATGGCAAAGGTAAAAAAAGAAGCAAAGACATCCATATCCATAGAGTATTTTCATATTTTATTATGGTTTTTCTGACAAGCAGAATATGGCGTGACAGCAGAGATCAGACTGGACAGAGCGACCATTACAAATAAATGCACATGATGAGTCAAAAGTGTGGACACACCTTTTCCTTCAGGGTTTTTTCTTTATTTATGTCATTTTCAACATTGTAAATTAATACTGAAGACACTCAAACTGGGAAAGAACATGTTCTGTATGGAACGATGGCGTAAACAAGAAAGTGTGCAACAACTCAGAACATCCAAAGTAGTTACATTTAACGTTGATGACAGCTTTGTATGCTCATGGCATTCTCTTATCAGATTCATGCGGTATTTACCTGGAATGGTTTTCAATTCACAGTTATGCCTTGTCAAGGGTTACTTGTACCTGTGTTCTCACCTTCTTAATGTGCTTTAGACCATCATTTGTCTTGTGCAGAGGAAGGGTGGGTACAGAGTCGATAGCCTTATACTACAACTACTGTATAAATCTACACTATGGCAACAAACAGTTAAGTAAAAGAGAAAAGACAGTCCATCACTACTTTTCCATTCAATTTAGTTGCATTTGTGTAGCGCCAATCATAATCCAAGATTATCTCCAGGCGCTTTCCATTTCAAGGCCAAAACCGCAAGCGTATATGGAGAGAAAACCAAACAGAGCCTCCTGTACTTTAAGAAATGAAGGTTAGTCAATCCAAGCAATTTCAATAACTGAATGTGTCCTCAAGGGCAATGACTAAAACCATCTAACACTATGATAAAACCTGTGAACTGAAAACTGTTACAGGTCACTACCTTGTAAATCTGATGAGAGAATAGAAAGCTGTCTTCAAAGCTTAATATGGCTACTTTGGACAATCAAAAATATAAAATATGTTCTGGAATGTAACATTTTTCTGTTTAATATATAATTCTGTTCTTTCAGTCTAGGTGTCTTCAGTATATGTACAGTGTTGGAAATATTAAAGGAGACTTACCATGCATTTTCTGGCATAATATTTAAAGTTTCTGGACTATAAAGATGACATAAATGCGGTTTTAAGCTTTAAAATCCATTTTAATGCTGTTGTCTTTGCTGATTGCTTTTCCCTTCTCTAGGCCTTGACTGAAAAAAATCCCATTTTGGTCCCGCCCTGCCCCTCTTTCTGATTGGTTGCTTTTCTGAGTCATAATGTGGTCAGTCAATCAGAGTTCACAAGGTGTGGATTATGCAAATGAGACAAAGCACCAGTAGGGACTGGTGTGAAGTGAACCTTGGTGAGAGCTGACCTAAATCCAGGTGGGCGGGGCACAGACGTCAGGCTGAGGTGATTGACAGGAGATGAGACATCACATCTGGGGGAGAAGGCAAACTGCAGATTCAGCTGACTGGATCAGAAAAGCTTGGTACACTGTTTATCCCTGAACTGACTGTTTTCATACCCCAACATTATTTTAGGGCCCAGGAATATGTTTTATTGTTTTAAAAAGACAGAAGCTTGATTTTTCATATGTCTCCTTTAAAAAACAATGACACTGAAGGAGAACGTGTATCAAAATGTTTGACTGGTCATGTAGATGTTACAACAGTTCATAATCTAGCCTACCTTTGTAAGTTAGGGTGCTTGGAAAAAAATCAATTTAAAGGGATTTGAGAAGAGCAAAAAGGCTTGCATAAATAAACGAACAAATAAACTTCACACATAAACTGATAAAAAAAAGACACACCTTACTGCATAAAAAATGTCTGACTGGAGGAAATAACCCTTACTGAGTCACAGATTCATGACCTTGTCATGAAATATACAGGGTGCATGGCTACATAAACCAAAATATAGATTCAAAAAACTATTTCTGGATCTTCCATTAATGCATTCGTCTATTTCCTGCTGCACCAGCACAGAAGAGGCATGAAATTAAACTTCAGCATCCGATGTCTGGTGCCATAGCAACAGAGAACAACCAATAAGTGGGGCTCTTCAGGACACGACGAGCTGTGGGTCAATAGCAGCATCGTGGTCCTTTGAATGTCTCAACGCGGGGTTTACTTATTTTATGATATGATATGATGAATAGATATAATCTGAGGTGTTTTTATTGTGATATTCTGACAGTCCTCCGTGTTCAGCCTGCCTGGTTGGTTCTGCACGTGCCTCTGCGCCACGGCCGTTTGTGCCCGCGTGCCAGGCCGTCTAAGGACACTGCTCGGAGACAGACAGTACACAGCACAGAAAAAAAAAACCCACTAGTCTGCTTTATCGACTGTCTACCGCAAGACAGCAGGCGTTGCGGCGCATTACTGTATGACAGACCCTCTGCGCACGCACAGACCCACCCGATTTAAGCCGCAAACGCATGTTTCGTTTCTTAATTTCTTCAGTTTTGTCGTGCATGGCCGGCTTTACACCCAGTATTCACCCCCACGTCACCTCAGTGCGTAAACAGGCTATGCGTAAGTCCCTGAGTGGGAGGTTCAAAACTGACCTGAACGAGCCTCCGAGAGCTTACAGACTGTCATGTCAGGTGACATGCACGCACTTCCCCGCATCGTGGCAGCATTATAACACAACTTCAAGATGAGCTAAAACAACGAGCCAGGCAAAGTCAGGTCAAGCTGGGTGACATAACCAGCAAGAACCACGGAAGATGGCAGACAGTGGCACAATAAAGTGGTTACATCTGATGTAACATTTTTGCGGCTTTTTCCCATGGACATAAATGACAGTGTGAGCCAGCAGTTCCTGAACTTTTTCAGCTCTAGACCCAAACGACAGCTTTCGAACATGTGTCACAAAGAGCCATGACATATCTCCTGTTGAAACTGTAAATAAATAAATAAATAATACATTTTATTCGTGGCCACTTTTCAAAATGGAAATAGAAGAAAATGGACATGGTGTTCAGTATTTAAAATCGTGAAACAGCAAAAATACAAAGAGACAGGTAAGTATGGTGGTGGATGATGGGGTAATGCTTATGTAGAGGGCATTATTGAGACATGATTTAAATAGATGTTATTGTACAGATGTCCCTCTGATCAGTGAACAAGCCTGTACTAAATCAGTGAAATGAGGCACCAGACAATTAATAAAAGTAAAAAAGCAATAATGAAATTATCAACAAAAGGCACACAACTGACAAAATTAATTAAGAATAACAATAAAAAGAAAGTAATGAATTAAGAAAAGAAGACAAAACACTCTAAAAATATTCAAAAAATAACATAAGTATACAAAATAATAAAGAAATAGGGGAACCAATAAAAAGGGTTCTAAGCCTACATTTTAGTAAGGCATGTGTAATCTAATTTTACAGTGGCTCTGCGTACAGTGAACGCAACACCACTCGTGCTTTCTTGGTATTATTGGTGACATAATATGACCCTCCAACGCGCCACAAGCTGGTCACGTGACACACGATGTTTTATTTTGAAGTTAGCCGGAAGCGCCTTTCTTTCTTTCTGGTGGCAGTGAGAGAGGAAGGGAAAGCAGGGCAGCAGGCGGTAGAAACGGAGAAAGAGCAAGAGGACTGGGAGGGGAGACGAAAAATGTTGAAGTGACATGGCGTGGCAGCATGACAATATAAAAGGATCTCGGTTCGCCGAAAGGCGTTTCATTGCGTGTAAAGCCAAGCAAGAAGAGTCGAGTTAACTGTCTGCAGGATTTTAATTTCGTTTTGCTTTGGTTTTACCTCGTTTCATCTGCGCGCACTTAACGTTTCTGCCTGGCAGTATCTGCAGAGAGAAGTCTGAGGCGAACAAGCCCCGTCTGACAGAATAAAAGGTATCGTTAATAACAAGTGGCTTTTGTTAGCGAGCAATCACAAGGGGTCGTTGTTTTGTTTACACTGGGTTTTAACACTGCACTGAAGTTACAGTCATATACGCTCGTTATTGTTTCCAGCTAATTTTGCCAGCATTGTTACGAAGTGCATGCCACCCAGTTGGGTCTGTATTTCCCTCGCTTGAACTGACTAATGTTATTTGGGTGTCGTGGCACAGCGTCATGCATGTTTGTCGAGCTAACCTAAGCATTGCCTGGAGTAGCCAGGCTAATGTTAGCAGTTAGCTGCTTCCATGAGGGTTCACCAAAGTCTGTTGTCACTCATACGAACCTGCCCGGACTCGTCCTTGGTCAGGGACCTATTTCGCCTGACCGCACAACCGATGTGACTGAATTTATTCCGTCCACAGTCGTAAATTGAAACCATAAAACACATAAAAGCACTGACAGCTTGTTTTATTAGACTTGTACCTGATTAAGGAAGCTTTTGGGTGGAAGCAGGGGTGTTTTAGACTATTTGTAGAGCGGCTTTAGCACCCCTATATTATTTCAGCTACCCTAAAATATATATTTTCATATTCAGAAATGTGCTATAGATTTGTTTTTATGGACTGTTCTATCACAGTACTGCAGCTCAATGCAAAAAGGTAAAAACATGTTTGTCGTCTACATTCGCTTAATAATGTCTATCTGTGTCCGTGTCTTTAGTACTTAAGTGTAGTGGAAGAAGTACTAGGATCAGTGATTTTAGGAGTCCTAAACCCCCAGGACCCTCAAGAAAGCCCCAAGGTTGTATATGAGCTGAGGCTTACCAAACAAAATAAACGTAAATCAATAGAACAGTCGAGATTTAACCAAAAGAAACATGAATGAAATAATCAGAGAAAGGGACAAATGATTAGATAAGCAAGACAATGAAGAGAATTGCACAAAAAAGGAACAAAATACTCTTATCAAAACCAACAAAAATAAATACTAGTCAAGAACATAAGGAACAAAAATGAACGCATGCATTTTTTTATAGATAATGAATAAAAAACACATTTGTATCTTCGCTCTTTTCATGACGTCCATCTCTGTGAATGAATCTTTGGTGACATTGTGTAATACCTGAATGTATTTGAACTGAGGATTGCCGAACAAAATAATCCACAAAATGAATTGAAGTGAACAGAAGAGTCAACAAATGTCATAAAAATGAACAAAGAATGAACAAAATAATCATGGAGAGGAACAAAAGCAATAAAAAATTACAAAATTGCAGAAAAAGGAACAAAATGGTTCTAAAAATGACTCATTGTCAAGAATTGGAGCAAAAATAGATAAAATTAACAATAAAATTATCAAACTTGAACATCAGGTACAAATAATCCACTAAAATTAGCATAAATTAACAAAATAATCAAGAGAATTAATGGAAGTTCTGATCCTAGACTCTCATCTGCACTTGTTTACTGCTCCAATGTGGTACAGTGGACCCAGAATCTCATTGATATGTCTACAGAAAGGATGTAATCTCAGGTTTTATTTGCACCTTTCTTTTTCAGTGAATGACCTTGTACTTCCAGGTATCTCAGTATGAGTCGAGATGCGTGGACAAAGAAGAAAGCCAATGCCAGCGATGACAATGGTTGGGCTGAACGGGTGAGTTGAGGAGACTGAGACCAAGCAGTTTATTTGACTTATCACATAGTCATGAAAAGCCATTTTAGAGGTTGCGATTCAAAAGAAAATGATTCTAAGATGAGGTAGGCTGCAACGGCATAAAGGGTATTATTCAGTTTGTGTGTAGTCCTTTTCACAGTTGGAAATGGAATGGACTGTCCTACCTTTTCCCTCATTATAAGAGCTAAGAGCTGCAGACGAATCACACACTGTCTAATAAGAAAGGCTTTACTGCAAGATCAAAACAGCTGTGACGAGCTGCATAACAGTGTAGCAATGCAAACAAAACCACACTTAGAAAGTAAGAAATAGTCAGCGTGAAACTAAACAGGAAAATATTCCCAACTGTTTTTTACCCTTTCATTAAATCATTTATCACGTCTTTCTATATCCCATGTACAGTGGGGCCGATAAGTATTGGGCAACGTAAAAATGTGCAAGTTCACCCATTTAAAAAGATAAGAGAGGTTTGTAATTTTCATCATAG
>JAQQAE010004655.1:0-18521 GCA_029823295.1 Pseudamia nigra | reverse complement strand
ATTACTAACATCCATATACAAAAGAAGTCACACTATTGTCATCTAGTGGTACAACTAGTATATCTCCATAAAATAATTAACTGTGATATGATCATTTAAAGATAAAGTATGCTTTGCGGCCCCAGGCAAATAATATTTGGTGGGAGAGGTGCTAAAATGGCTCTTTTGCTCGCAAAGGTTTCCGACCCCTGGGTTAGGAGAACCAAATATGACAACAAAAAATGCAAAAACTGGCTGTTCTGAGCTACAACATAGTAGACTGTGTACACTAACACACTCCCTCTGTCGATGTACACAAAATACAAATCTAAAAAATCTCAAATACCCATCAATTCTATTTTTTGTGTTGATGAGAACATATAACCTCTTGAATCCTACATATTGCATCGTCAAACTGTTAAGCAGCACATACTTGTTTGTTGCAAAGTCATAGGCTTCACATGTAGCTGTAAGGCCATCTTCATTGGCTCCCCCAGCTACGATGATCCTCCCCTTGTGGATAACTGCCCCAAACATGGATCTGGGGGTCTTCATGGAACCCACATCCTTCCACTCTGACCTCTTGTGGTTGTAGGCAAACATCTTGTTGGTTGTTTTACTTTAAGAGTGAGAGAAAATTGTTTACTGGGGGATTTGTGAAATGTGAAAATATCATCTGGATTATGGTAACTGTCTAAAACATCAAATGTCACTCCAGTCTTACTTGTCATCTGTTTTTCCTCCAATACAATAAACCAGCCCATTCTCAGAGACAACACTGTGGCCGTGGATTTTCAAGGGCAGCTTTTTTGTTTCAGTCCACTTCATTTTTCTAAAACAGGAGATAAATTGTAACACATCAGAGCTCATCGAGTAAACATGTGAGTTAACAACTCCAAAAGGCCAGTGTAAGGAACTTACTCCGCATCATAGCACATAACAGTGTCATGGGATTCATTGGATTGCAAATCTTTGCCTGCCACAGCAAAGATGAGATTGTCAACTTCACCCAAACCGAATAAACAACTCGGGGAGAGCATAGGTGGAAGAGCAATCCACTCAGCAGCAAGAGGGTCCAACTGAAAGACACATTAAAATATGCACAAAATGAACTCAGATTGCTTAGTAAATGAATTGATACCACTGTGAAAATAGTCCATTACAAGTTTTGGTTTTAGAGGTAGCCTATTGTCAGTAAAAACTAAAAAGTAAAAACTAGTCATTGTGCAATAAAATGGTTCCTGTCAGTGTTTTCACTATTCTTTATGTTTCTTAGATCAAAATTACTGCTGCATTAAAGTACATGTTGCATTTTACTGTTGTAAATATTTAAGCCTGAACTTGTTTTAAGTACTTTCCAGCTGGCACTTTATTTTGCTGCAAGAACCTTAAAGCACAGAAAAATAGATGTGTTATTTCCCAGCTAACCCAAAAGAAAGAGGATAATTCCAAACTCAAATGGACATCTCATCCTTCAATTTATGGCATACACGCAAAATCAAAGCATCTGAGGATATATGGTTTTCCCTGGACAGGAAGGGGATGAAAACTGCAATCTGAAGAAAGCTGTCAGACAAATTTAGTGGAGTAAAAAGTGCAACATTTGCCTCAGTAGTAAGGTGCAAGGATTTCAAATTTGTGTTTAAAAAGCTGAGTTAAAGTACTTATGTGTATTCTACCACTGTATACAATACTTGTTCCATGTTAAACAGTTTTAATACCTGGTAGAAGTAACACTGCAGTGGGCTTTGTTTGTCCTCTTCATCGATGAAGAGTCCTCCCAAAACATAGAGATTGTTCTTCTTTGACACCAGACTGACATGGTTTCGGGGAATCTGCTCAGACATTGCCGCAAGGAAGCATTCATTCTCCTGTCCATCATATGCCACAGCAGCAGTGTCATTGATCATCACCACCATGTCTTTGGCATACATGCCATATCTGCGAGTATCATTCAGGTACCCGGGCAGCTTTCCCTCCTCATCTTCCTTACCATCTTGTCCCTTTTTCTTTTCAGGCAGCTTCCCGGCAAAGGCTTCTTTGATAACTTTGAGTTTCTTGACTGTCTCAGGATCAGCCTTGATGAGTTCATCTTTCTCAACTTTTTCCTTGAAATACTTCTCTGGGAGTAGACGGAAGCGAATGCAGTCAAAGGCTTCATTCAAGTTTTTCATGCGATTGGTTTTGTCTTTCCTGATCCACCTCAGCAGTGTCTCAAACACCACCTCCTCCTTTTCTACATTCAGTGCATCTGATCCGATAATTGCAAACAATTCATGAGGGGCAAGCCCCAGAAAATCCTCATCCTTGGTTAAGGTCTCAAAGCGATCTGCAATGTAATCACGGGCTGCTATTGCAAGTCTGGGGCAGTTCAACATCAGCCCCAGTCTGTAGATGGCAAGGCAGTTCTTCTTTGACAGAGACTTCTGGAGATAATTGACACAAACAGTGAAAACTGAGGGAATCTGGAAACGATTGGCAACAGCTAATATATCCTGCACATTGTTGTCATTGATGTCAATCTCTGCTGAGTACATGTAATTCACAATCACATCCATAACACTGGGGTCCAGATTCTCCAGCACAATCTCCATGTGGCCCACGTCTTTGCCGTCATCTGAAAAATACAACTCCCTAAAATAAGGACTACATGCTGCCAGGATAAGCCGATGGCAGGGGATGCTTCTGTCTCCAACCTTCAGAATACAGTCTATTAACTTATTCTCATTGAGAAGCTCTTTCAGTCCATCCTGGAGCAAAGTACTCTGAAACAAACGCAGATCTTCCTTCAGACTTTGGGGATCCATTATTCCTGACAGGAAAGGAGAATGTCAAGCAGTTCACAACCAAGTGTCTTGACTGACAAGAGACAGAGAACTATAGGCAGTCAGGTCTGGAGACACTTCAATATAACTGTGGCCCTCTAAAAATAGCCAACCACACCATCCATGAAGAATTCACCTCGGCCAAACCAGAGAGCCCACACAGCTGTCATGGAGTAAAAACAACTGTGAAGCCTTGTCACCACAGTGATTAGGAACATTGTTGTACGACCAGACAAAAATAACCTATGATCTTTTCTTGACATTGAAAGTTTAAAAAGCAGCAAAATGTGCATTTTTAAAAAACATAATCTTTGACATACATGATCTGATACCTTTAGATACACAACTACCGGTATGTCTGGGATTTACTACAATGGTATATATTGTAGATACACTGATAGTACCAATCACTTGATCACTATGGTATGATTCAGCACTGATGTGTGACATATTCATAGTAGACTTACCTAACAAGTGATCAGGGTCACTAAACAGCTGACACAACAGTGAGTGACTGTGCATCCTCTTTTGACATTTTCACAATACTTGGCAGTTTGTATATAGTGTGAGATCACTAAGTTCCTTCTAGAAATAAATGAGGCGTGTCAGAAGTACAGAACTCAATCATTAATATTTAACAAAAACATAGTCCAATATCCATTTATTTCATTTATTCTCTATAAATAACACACACATTTTACACTTTACATCCTGGCTGTGAGCAGACTAAAATACTTAATACAAATAACCCATTAATAAATCCATCACAAGGTATTTCCCAGTTCCTAAAAGTAAGTACATATATTTTTCAAGATAGACCTATGAACAATAGCCTGTGTAATTGCATTGCATGTACATGTATGTTATTTTAGCCCATGACTTCCCACAGTCCCTGCAGCGTGAAGCCATCCTTGAGCTTTTCAATAGCGAGGCCCATCTCCTCAGAGTACACTGGCTCACGGTCTTGTTGCTTTAGAAAATCAATAAAGAAATGGGACATAGGTGTCATTTATAAAATACAACATGCTAAGCAGCGTATACAATTTTAGCTGATGACAAAAATGTTGATATACTTTACCTTGTTGCCATCAGCAAAATAAGCCTGTATGCAAAAAGATAAACAACACTGATTGAATATATTTATTGAAAATCCTGACTGTAATAATGGGTTATTGCTGTTTAAATAAACATCACTCTGTACAAACATGAGTACTAGGTAACATAAATTCATATTTGCTCATTACACTGATGAGCATTAGGCAATACCTATTCTGAGAGTCTGAAAACCAGACCACTTCTCCCTGAGGAGTGAGAGTTGGGCCAAAGTGCACACTCACAGTGAAGGCGTCTGTCTGCTCATCAGGCTCAATTTCCACATCATCAGGAGGCTGTTCCACTGTGAGCTCTTCCAAAGGTTGGGGCTGAAATTATTGTTAGGACAAACAGCACTATGACAACAAGATTAGTGAAAGTGGTGTTAAAGTAGCTTCACGGAAGCATCCAAAAAAAGAGCCATAAATGTGACACTGTCTAAAAAAGGCACATAGAAAGTTATTATATAAGAGCAGTAATGAAGTGTGTAACAATGCATGATGTGATAACTCAAATTGATGTAATAACTTTCCCAGCATTTTGTGATAAATTATTACATATTGATGGTTCTATCAAACATGGGAATTGCACTTTTAGCAGGCGCATTTTGAATGAGCTGGAGCTTTTTATTAATATATTTTTGGGAACCCTGTCAAAAGACTATTGCAGTCATCATCCCTTGACATAAAAAAGTCCAAATGTTTTTCTAAGTCAGTTACTGATTATTTACAGATTTAGACAGAGTTAACTACAACATTTGGGATGTTTAATTGAAGTTCACTGTTAAAAACATGTCGATACATTTCAAGCCATCCATTTAGGTTGGCTTTTGCACTGCATTCTAACATTATCCCCATAACTCCAACATTGTGTAAAAACCACAGCAATATGCCATAATTTCATGTCCCCTAAGTAATTATTATATTATTACATAATGCTTGATCGACACTGACTAGGATCAGTGACTCTAATCCTGTGTGATTATAAATATGCCTACCTTTTCTTCCATTTCATAGTCCACTCCGAAGATAGGGTTTGCAGAATAAACTTTATGCAATGAGTTGATTTCTTTTAGAGCATCTTGAAGTTTTTCGACTGGATCAATCTTAAACCCAAGTACATAGCCTCCACTCTAGAACCAAATGACAAAGCATATTTGCATAATGTTACAAGCAACAACAAAGAAGAAAAAATAAGTTGTATTACCAATATCACTTATCATGATATGATAGGGACAAGTGTCACAACCTGTCGTGAACTTTCAATCACCAAAGCCAAGCCAAACTTTGAGTCTCTTATTCTGATGGACCACTGAAAGAAAAACAGAGTGATTAGTACACTCTGAAAATGGAAAAGAAACAGTGTTGCCAGGTGGGAAATATTAAACTCCTGTTCCAGAGATTTAAAATGATCTGATTTTCAGTGACATTATCATAACTATGATATAGACACCTACTTAAAGGATATTGAGTTATAACTCACTGTATTTAATATAAAAAAAATTGTTTAATGAAGATAAAAGTAATTAACAACAGCTGTGCTCAGGAGTTGCATTCATCATCAAAGTAAACAGATTGGAAAGTTATCATGTGAGAAGAGCTGCATATACACACAGGATGCTTTTGGGAAGTTAATTAAAAGGCGTACCCTTGACTGATTGGAACGACTGATATGTATCACAAAGTGATCACAAACTAAATTACCATACAAAATATGATAATTATGGCCCATCTGGCAGCACGGAAAAGAAACAAAGAAAATACGGTTCAAAATATGCGTGTTCATATAGTTTGATTGGTTTGCTTCCCAAAAACAAAGGCCAGATCTATCTGTAATTCTGCACCATGGAGTCTGATTGCTTAGTTGATGAAGTCGATGAAAGAAGTTTGATAACAATACTTACAATTTGAAGATAGGGAATGCTGACATTGAAACTCTCGTTCATATTGGCATGCCACACAATTCGAACATTGGTGATAAAGAAGGTTCCAAGATTCCCCTAAGAGACCAGAAATACGTTTCTCATTTAACAAATTGATGTACCTTGACTTGCTGATTACAAATATGGATATGCACATAGAAATTTTTTATGCCCCTGTCATTGAAAAAAATGTTATAAATGACAACACTATACATTATGCACACTCTTTGGTACATTTAGGCTATACAGAGAACACTTGTTAAGCTATGCAGAGTGAATTAAGTTTGAATATTTTATATGTCAATTCCAGGAACAACACCAATACCTGATCACTGGACAAATTCCAGACTCCATTAATTTTGTCGTAAACTTGCTCCAGAGGCAACAGTCTGAGCTGCTTATTTTGAATGAGAGCAGCTCGTAATTTTAGGTCCCGGTACATTTTTGAGGTCTCATAAGCCCTATAACAAAACAATGCAGTTTTTGTTTATTATTTCCGCTAAACATAGTATTTATGTCGCAATTAGACTGATCAGAATGCTTTACCTGTGTACAGCAATGACAGAAGTGAAGAGTCGTGGACTTCCTGGTACCACATTTGTAAAAATGAACTCAAATCTTGTGTTGTTGGACTTTGTCAAGATGTAGAGTGCTTCAGTTTGGCCTCTTAATTTCTGAAAAAAAAAATAGTATCAAATTTATTGATCAGAAATCCAGTGTTTACATATAGTGTGAGTACGTAGTATGCAAAGATTATGAGCAAACACTGTTATCTTGAATATAATAGTAGTAAAGAAAACAGAACAAAGATAATGACTACCTACAGAATTTGCTGTCCGAGTTGTGATATTTATGATGGAGTTGTAGCCAACAGCTGAAAGACAGTTTTACATTATTATTTGACAAATTTAATTTGAACCATATAATAATATTTGATATCCTATGATTCTAGTAACAAAAAAGGTCAGAAATATTCAGGAATAACTCACACAAATTAACTCTTGGCAGGGCCAAAGAATGCCAAATTATCCTCAGGTTTGTTACCAACAGTCGACCTGCAAAAACAATGAGCATTATCTAAATAAACAAACAAACAGAGACACTATGCTCTAGTTGATTCAGCTCTAAATATACCTCGGTCTCCGTTGTTTCCTTTTGTGTCTTCTATAGAGTCTAGACAGTCGATCATTACCTCTCCAGGACGAGTTTTCATCTGCCTGTAAACAAGACAGAGACGTGATGAAGTGATCAATGATAAATACAGCACTGAGCAGATTATCTTGGTTTAATATGGTCAGTGTTACAGTTTGGTCAGAAAATTTGACACAAGGTCGCACATTTCCAAACACAGACTCCTGGAAAATGTTTTACGTCCTGCTATCAACAGTTGGAAAATTTAATTCGTAGTATTCGGTTCGTTTTATTTCCTAACTAAACTGAGCTAAGCTAACGTAGCGCACTTTAGCACGTAGACAGACATTTAGTTTACTTACTGCGCTGTGATGTCGAATCTCACATCTCTGTCTTCCCACAGAGCATCTAAAACAGATGCCATGACTGCAGGTTTCGACGTCTTGGGATATTCCAATAAAATAGGATACTTACTACGTGTATGACGGCTAAATGGTTACCCAGCTAATCTGCTAGACCTTCCTAGCGTCATAATCACCGTGGCAACAGACGGCAAGTCAGGAAGACCAAACAGTTGTAGTTGCCACAGAAACTCGAAAGTCGACACTTAGTAAAAATGTTCAGTCCTTTGATAATTGTCAGATGTTCCCATTCTAAGAACAACTCCTAAGTACAATACAAACCTGAAAACACAAGGTTTATGCATGTTACTTTATAGCGTAAAACTGTTAAATTTGAAGGGGATTCTTCTTTTACACTGCTGCAATTGTAGTGAAGCTATAACAATAATAGTAAAAAAAAGTTTTCTGGTTGTTAAGTGTGGATCAAAATATGGATATGGATCAATAACGTGATACAGATGATTTATGGTGGTGCGGTATCAATTATATTATAAACATGAAGGGACTCAAAACAGATTCCTCTGCCTATATGTTTGACCAGAATCATTTAATCTTTAAATACAAATAAATACAAATTTTGCCCTGGACTTTTTTTCCCTCTTCAGTTACACAGACATGATGATGTACTGGATGAATTAACTTCAATGTATCAAGTGTCACAGATCCCCTTTATCGTGATGCCATTATTATTGTGGGTAACACGCACACAACCACCCACCCACCCACACACACACACACACACACACATACACACACACACACGTATACAGTGTATATGTGTGCTGCAATTTACTCTTTGTTTCCCCTAATAACAGTTATTGTTGCTTGATAAAAACACTAAACCAATACTATTTTATATTTTATTTTTAAAAACCACACAAACATTTATTCACACATAACTCATATTAACAAGTGATTAGGTAAATGGATTACAAAACCTTTTAAAGCATTACCTACAGGGAAACAGTTTCCTGTCACAGCTGCCCATTATAACCTAAATTACACATGATGATAAAAAACAAACACAGTGTAATGTATTCAGAGCTTTAAATTCATATCAGCAAATTACATGAAAACAAGAGAAACTATTCATCTTGTTTAGTCAATGTCTGGTTAAACATATTTAATTTAAGGAAGTATATGAATGATTTTAGAGTTAATTTTTAGTCTTACAAATCCACAAAACCCAGGACAGCAAAGGACCATGTGTTGTGTTGAGGGCCGTAAAATCACTTTGAGGTAATAATGTCGGCTTTTGTTTACTAGTTAAAATGTCACTCATTTGGATACAAAACAATTTCGGTGTCAGCAGAGAATTTGATGTAACACATTCATCTGTCAAAAATTATTTGTTTGAGAAGCATAGTGTTAGAAAAGAGCATACAGATCCTATTTTTTAACACAACTGACAAAATACAACAGACTCTAATGAAGATAACTTTTTTACTGATGGTTGCTCATCCTTTCACCCTGCTGGAGACACATACACATTGAAAAGTATATTCAGTACAAAAATTAATAAAAAAAAATACATTTGCTCATTATCATGGGCATCCGACGTAAAAAAAAACTATGCCAGATCAAACATGCGAATCATTGGTATTTCGCTGTGGCGACCCCTGAGGGGAGCAGCCGAAAGGAGAAGAAGATTATCACTGATAGAACTTACCTGTTCTGTACAAAACACAAGTTCTCTTGCACTCATCTTCAGTTTCATAACGGTTGTCATTTCCGTCACAACCTCCATACCAAAACTGTGCGCAGGCATTAGCCTGTTTGTCATAGTACCAGCGGATGACGTAGTCTCTGCAGGTACCTTGGTCCAGGGTGAGGTTACAGCGAGGGTCAAGACGTGGAGACTCTGGGGAAAAAAGCATCATGAAAGTCATTTCTTGTTTCTATGTCATATTTTAGAAAAGAATTGGGTAGAGGTACACTACTAACCTTCAGGTACTACTGGATTCATAGCAGGGTTCAATTGATTAGAAGCTAAAGATGAAACTGAACCTAGCGTTGATGAAGATGAAGCAGATGAAGATGAGGAAGTCTCACCAATGACTGAGTATTCTCTCTCAGGTAATACAGATGTTGTTTTGTTAACTACAGCCACAGTGCTCACAGCCTGTATGTGGGCCAAATCTAAATCTTCACCATCGTCATCTTCTTCCACCTGGAAAATAAAGTAAAATTGCATTAGTATTTAAGATAATGCTGCAAAATCAATATAGAAAATTAAACCTCTTAAATAACAGACTTAGCTAACTGCAGAGACCTGAAGAGGGAGTGGGTCAGCACTAATGGGCAGTGTGAACGTGTCTCCTCGACCTTGGGTGTTGATGCGTCTCTGATCAATCTCTTCTTGGTAATTGTATTCATTTCTGTTGTTGCTATATCCTGTGTTTCCATAACCATTATATCTGTTGGTATTGTCTCCATGTCCTTTTCCATTTGCACCAAATCCATGCCCATTGTTGCTGTTCCAATGTCCATTTGTAATCCGATTGTAGATTAAGGCACCATTTTCATCTTCACAGAACTGGTTGACAAGTTTGGACTCCAGTGCTGAAGAAGGAACCAAGAAATCACCTTTAGTTACTTGTTTCACTGCTGCAACATCACAAACACATCTGACTGTGATTATCACCTGGAAGAGTGTTGAAGTCATCTATAAGGTACATGTGTTCGCTGTCAGGGTCAGAGGCGATGAGGTTGAGTTCTCGCAGGAACTCAGCCTGTGTAGGATCGGAGGAATTGACAATCCCCAGAGCGTACATCTCAATGTTTGCAGCATGAGCTTCGCGCACAGCTATGTCAAGTTTGACAGGCTCTCGTTTGTCAGTCTGACCATCTGTGATAACGATGGCCACTTTTCTGACTCCTAAGCGGGCGCTGTAGAAAGCCTCCTGAGTGGCCTTCCGGATGGCAGTGCCAGTGTACGTGCCCTCGCCCATGTAAAGCATTTTTCTAATGGCTTGTTTAACATCCTGTTTAGTCATATAGCGAGCTAAGTCAAACTCTAGGTGGACATCTAGACTGTAGAGGACCAGTCCAATTCTGGTGGCATTTCGTCCAACTGTGGTACGGTCCACCAACCTCATCACAAAGTCCTTGATAATTTCAAAGTTTTCAGGGCCGACACTTTCTGAGCTGTCAATGACAAACACGAGTTCCATTGGCCTTTCCTTGCACTTGATGCCACATCCTGAAAACAATAAAGTTTTAGATCATTTCACTCCATTGTACTACTTTACCTGGTCTTATCTTCAAAATGACATTTGGCACTTGAATACTCTTTTATTAATTTTTGTCTTACCACAGATTTCTTTGATGAGCTTAATAATGTCTTCTCTCTGTAAAATATTAAAAAATACATTAACAAAAAAATCTTTTTTTTGATCAATGACTGATCATATACTTATGAATGGATGAACTCACAGTGAGTCCTGGTTCTCCCTTTTGTCCTGGCCTTCCCTGCAATTTATTGAAACGTTATTACATTTGTAATGAATGTTATTAAAAATGTTCCATCTTGCCTGATAGCATCATGAAAATAATGATACCGTAATAGTTGTGATGGTAATTATTTATACTTGTCACAGTCACAGCTATTTCTCATTTTGACTTGGCAGAATATTCCATTGATCAAGTGAAAAATGATTTCTGCTTTGCTTACAGTGTCACCAGGAACTCCGGGATCACCCATGTCTCCTTTTGTGCCTTTCATACCCCTCTCACCCTGTAATCCTCGGTCACCCTGTAATGAGGACAGCAGTTAATCAGTCAGATATGTTTGTCAGATATCAGCAAAATCTTGGGACAATACATCTTAATTCTTTACCTTCATTCCAGGAAACCCATCTCCTGCAGGCCCTCGAGGCCCTGTCATGCCTTGAGATCCTGGCTCACCCTAAAATTATAGTGACTCTTACTAAATCATACAAGAGCGTCCAACATTCATGATAGATCATAAATTACAATGTTTTGTCAGGTTGGCTTTGATGCATACATAACATGCCAGCACCAAATTCAATGTCAAATTTGCCTGAGTTTCTACTTGCAAAATAAAAAAGATTCTCATTCTGAAGAGTGTGGTAAATTTTAGAAAGACAGCACTTATGTAACACAGTGGTAATATTTACCTTTGGGCCTTGAATACCCTGTCCTGGAGGTCCACTTGGGCCAGGAGGGCCTGGTCGCCCAGTGTTACCCTTAAGACACATAAATAAAAGTGTAAAAACACTTAACAGTGTTTAAGCACATGCATATTATAATTAGATAAATACAAATATATGCCGTTGCTAGTATGAGAAATAAGGCTTATTATAGCAGACATTTTGAGTTCCCTCAGCAGGAAAAGTAGAAGTCATAATAAAATTAACAAGGGATCAATTCCATGTCACTGTCTCAGAAACAAACCACAGGGTTGGGAGTGATAAACTGAAATTAAACATACCCATAATGAATAAAAGTTAATGACACTTGTGCATTTTCTGCCACAACCAGGTAAAATGTCAACTGTGTAAAAGGTCTGTGGCCTCTCTGAATTCAAGCTGCAGCTCCTCTGACAAACACCAGATGGTGCCATTCTGTCATTTGCACTAATTCAAATAAACCTCACAGAAACTGATGTTAAACTAAAAAAGTCTGCTCCTACACGGTGATTCAAATCATGGCCAAAATCCAGTTATCCATTACTTAGACCATTCCTGACCTTCCATGAAAATTTCATCAAAATCCGTCATTACTTTTGAGTAAACTTGCAAACAGACAACCAATAAATAATCATATTTATAAAGGTAAGTAATCTTTCTTACTGGTGGTCCTTGCAGACCCTCTCCAGGTGGGCCGGGCAAACCTGGCAGTCCTCTAAATCCAATGTCACCCTAAAATATAATTAACATTTTAAATGAACTGTGAACATTAGTATAAGCCTACCTATGCTTGAAGCCAAAAATAAAACAAATATACAAACTAGAAAAATCTAGACACCAACCTTGGGACCAGGGATTCCAATTCCCTCTGGGCCTGGTTCCCCAGGTAAACCTGGCAGACCAGGAGGACCCTGAAAATGACAGTAATTAATTCAGAGCTGTGTCAATTTAGACAACATTCACTGGTTGTAGATTAGATCGATACATTAGATAGAGACATTTAAGATGCAGTATCATGTTGTTGTTACAAACCACAGGGCCAGGGAAACCTTCGCCTTTCGGACCATGTGGACCTGGTAAACCCAGAAGACCACGATCACCCTGAAGAAACATGATTTAATAAGCATTCTGTTATAAATCTTAAATAACTATTTTTTTAAATGCTATTTCCCATTGATTTCGGCCTTGAATTGTAAAGCGCCTAGAGATAATCGGCGATTATGATTGGTGCTATATAAATAAAGTTTGATTGATTGATTGATTGATTGAGACCCAAAGTCTCATTTACAACATTCTTATTACAAACTGTTAGTTTCTGCTGGGATTTTGGGTTTAATTCCAGTGTGAGTTCTGTTTGCTTTATATCCATTCACTCTTATATGATTGTCCTGTAATGTGTGTATGCAATGGATCAGTTTAATTTCTTTTGGGATTATTTAAGTATCTACCTACCTACTCTTGCTTCATTGTTATCCCATGTCTCACCTACTACTATCTATCAAAATAACAATCTATTTACCATAGTACAATGTTGTCTTTGGATGTTCCTGCAAACCAAGGTAGCACAACACAATGATTCTTGCTTTCAGGTGATTATACACTAATGAAAATATGATTAGGCACATTATTATTATTATTCCTAATCTGCCAATAGAGCCCCATTTATTGTACACACTGCACCATAAGTATCTCCGCAGAAATGTACAATGGAAACATTTTATTCTGGGTAACTGGTTGCAAATAAAGGCACAAATATGTCCACAAACATACATCTATAAATGAAAATGACAGTGTTTACCTTTGGACCAGGTAGGCCGTGCCCCGTTTCTCCAATAGGTCCTGGGGGACCAGCTGGGCCAACATCACCCTAGAGAAAAGACACTTAAGTTATACTGATGACAAGTGGCAACAAAGCTGTGACACATAACACTGTATTAGAGTGTATGTGGTAGTCATGAGCTGATTATGCATCTTACCTTTGGACCTGATACAGACCGTCCAGGCTGCCCTGTCATGCCTTGGAGGCCTGGTATCCCACGTTCTCCCTGGAAGATGACAACTTGTAGATTTAGGATCCACCTTACTCTCTTCTTAAACAAGACGTTGTGCCACTGTTCAGGTTTGTTTTCAAGGTTTGCTAGCTGTGGCATCATTTTCAACAACATATTCATTAAAAATTGCAAATTGATTAAAAATAGAAAACTACATTACTGGGCCAGAAAGAAAGCTACCACCTGGATTTAACTAAGGAAACAGATAAGCACCTTCTATTGGATAATTACTACAGTGATTAATCCTAACTGATGACGTGAGTAGTTTCATGTTTCTTCTTTCTTTTTCCATCACTAAATTTTGTGTGTTTTTCAGATGGTATTCCAAGATGACAATATCAAGATTGATTGCACTCAAACTGGGACAAGGTGGTTCAAGGAGCATGAGAATTCATTTCCACATATGGATTGGCCACCTTGGAATCCAGACTTTAACCCCACTGAGAATCTTTTGGATGGGTTGGAGAACACTTTGCACACTAAAAGTGTACAACAAAATGCTACAGTGTGTGATCTTTTTTTTTTAGATGTGCAGTCTATAAATCTCATATTTCATTAGTACCTTTGGTCCAGATGGTCCCGAGATCCCAGGAGGCCCATGTAATCCACGGATGCCCCTTAGACCCTGGTCACCCTGGTAAGAAGTATTACATCATCAGATTAGCTTTTGATATGACAGAAAATGTGAACAAGAAAATATATAATCTCAGACAAACCTTCTCTCCTTGAGTGCCAATTCCTGGTGCCCCCTCAGGACCTCTTAAACCAGGTAAACCAGGTTCCCCCTTAGAAAGGAAATGTAAGTAAAAAAGAAACACTCCTATAAGACCCTACTTTTAACTCCATCCAACTAAATTACACAAAACTGGGTGATGGAAGTTGTCAGAATAACAGACATTCTGTACCTTCTGCCCTGGAGCTCCATCTTCTCCTGGAAGACCAGGCACACCACCCAAACCAGGTGACCCAGGCTCACCCTGTAACGTAAAACAGTATTATTGCATTCTTTATGATACGTTGGTACTCTATACATGCTAATTCAGATGGTTCTGGATCAGAACATGAGATTTTTTACCTTTGGACCAGGTTCACCAATTCCTGTTTCTCCTGGAGCTCCCTGTTCTCCTGGTAAACCCTGATCTCCCTAGAAGAAAAAAACAACATTGTGACAAAATGTAACAACACTGCCAGCTTTGGACTTGTTTGGTGTGGTGCCATCTATTTGGCAATAGCATGAAATGTTTAATTTTACGATCATTTCAAATTCTGGTCACATTAACGAACATTGTGCCATGGGCAAATTGATTCTTAGAATAAAAGGAATGTGTTTCAACATTGCAAACCACCATAAATCCAGTTTTATCTGCACTACGTAATTTCTTGTTTAATTATGTTAGCACACAATTTAAAAGTATTCACAGGACATTCTTTTTGGGGGGTGACCTGGAATAAACTTCATATTCATGTGAGTGTGTGGAAGGAAATGGTGTTAACTGTGCAAGATTTGTCACTCTACTATCTGACAGATTTTTGACAAACCTTAGGTCCAGATAAACCTTCTCCTGGTAGTCCTCTGGATCCTGGTGGACCTCTTGGACCCTCGACTCCCTGCACAGTTATAAAAGTTAGTGGTCTATGAGTTTGTCATTGTGACATTGAAAGTAAATATTCTCCCAACCTTCTCGCCTTGTATGCCCACTCCTGGTGATCCAAATGGCCCTGGAAAACCTGGAGGCCCCAGTTCACCCTGTGTGTAAAGAACAATAATAAGAAATAATGGCTTTTCTAGTGTATTAACTGACAATATCACCAGCATTTAGTGTGGTAGAAAAGTAGAAAAAATGTATATAGAACAACATACAAATAACTGTATTAATTATCATTTAAACAGATGACAACCAGATGCAGTCATAGTCTTAAAATCAATAGATTGCTTTTATATTTCCGGTTTTTAAGTCTTCATTATTATATTTGAAATCATTAATAACCCGTAGTCTGACTCAAAATGATAAGTGGCCCCATACCATATCTGTATTAAACCAGGTTGTGCAAACAGTGAATAGACAGTTTCACAGTTTCACCCTAACCTGATGCTGTGGAAAATTAGAGCAAGGAAAAAGTGTGTCTTCAAAGTACTCAGAGTGTTAGTGGTGAAATTTTGTGGAAGTGTTGGGCAAGGAGAGATAAATATTAGACATACAGTAATACTGACCCTTCAGGTACTTCACTTCTATTTACATGTAAAGTTTGTTTTTGTATTTTCATTCATTCATTTGTTCTTTCATATGTTCATCCAGCTTTCAGAACTACATATTGAGGTGAAGACCATATTTAGTTACAAAGGCATAAAGTATAGAATTTTCACAGAATCTGTTGGATTTGAGAAATACTATGTACTATTGGTAAAGCCTGTAAGTGGTTTAATATTGAAGCAGTAAATTATAAAGTTACTGCTTAGATGTGCAGTACTGTATGTACTGTATATCCTCATGTGTATATTACCAATGGCATTACACAGTATTTATGTTGCATTGTGCAGCCTCATGGATTATGTTTTAAGGTTTCACAGAGGGTTAGTGTTTAATTTCATCTGTTTCCCATCATCTTGACAACGGATTTCATTAAAGTTTAGTTGAATGGACACATAAAAATTCTCTCTGAGATGAAACCACCTTTTCTCCTTTGATGCCTGCACCTGCTGGTCCCCTCGACCCTCTCGGTCCAGGAAGCCCCCGGTCGCCCTGTGGTACAATGTCAGCATCTCTGTCAGTTACATCACATCCACGTTCCCCTGAAACGCTGACAAGTCTACATTGTTCTTAGTGAAGCAAGTATGGAATAAATGCGTGTCAGCTCCTGTTACCCTCCTGTGATTGATGCAAAATGATTCTATGCTCTAGGAATGAAGAGTTTTTTCTTTCTGTCTTTCTTTCTTCTTTGCACTTCTTAACAAAGTGATTCGCTCGGAGTGCTCTCTTTACACTTTTGCAGTACCAATGAATTACCAAGGGAGCTACATGAGCAACATTCAAATAGTAACAAAGTGCAGATATACTGACTTGACTCTATTGCCTGTCTTTGTTTGTATGTGTGCGGCAGAGAGGGTTTGATCACCCCTGACAGACACCTTTTTACAAGAGGTACAATTCAGCAGAGGAGAATTGTACCTCTTAAAGCTATAACAGCCAGGAAGTCTGGTGTAAGTCAAACAGATGTGTTGCTTGAGGATATTTCAAGTGTTCATTTTCTAAAAGCTTCCTCTTACAAATAAACGTGTACATGTACATAGATTTCTTTAGACAGAATCTGCAACAACCACATAAATATGCCACACAAGTTCTGTCTTGAAGAGCAGTAAACTGTGAAAGAGTACTGGTGCGGTTCTTTTTAGGGCTTTCCTCTTGGGTATTACACATTAACCTTTCTGTATTATGGGTATGTTTTATTGCTGCTGCTGTACAATCAGCATGTTGTCATAAATAAGAATGACAATTTTGAGCTGCAAGCCATAAGTTATTTCTCACGCTATTGTATGTCTTAACCTATTTTTGAATGGGGTTGTGAATATTTTGAGTCTGTATAAGATGCATATCCCATGGTGCAACATGTTGCTGCATGGGCAAAAAAACAGGGGTAACACTTGAGTGAACACTTCAGTTATGAGTCAGTGAGTTGGAACAGAATGAAATCTGATTTTGACAGATGCAGGTCACGAACTGGAAAATGTTACAGTATAAAAACTGGTTTGCAGAAAATGACAACCCAAATTTTAAGACGCATTTGTACAACTCTGAATGATTACACTTTATATGGAAAAATATCTATATTCTCCAACTTATTCTGAAACAGACAAAGAAAAAAGAGAAAGATTCCACATAAGTTGTTTACCTGTCTGATGAATATGAGTACTCCACTAATATTCCTGTTTATATGCAACTGTGTTTATGGTCCCGAAATATAGGGACCACTGTGTCCAACTTAGCTGCTAAATCTGCTAATAAGACATATATTGCAAATACACAGCGTACATGTCTAAAGAATACTCCAAAAATAAGATCAGCGTATCCCAGATACAGTATTAGTTGTACACTGCTCCATTCAGAAAAAGGCCTAATTCAGAATCTGAACAGAACATGTTTCCATGACACCCATGAAATTCTGAATAATTGTCATGATTGTGTTATTTTCCTGTTTCATGCTTTTATTTCGTTAAGACTTCATGTGTTTCCCATCCTGACATGCCTCTGCTTTACACTCATCAGCTTTCACATTGTTTCCACCTGTGCCTGATTGACCTCTGATATTTAACCCACTCTGCCCTCTCCTTCAGTGTCAGATTGTAACTTGCCTTGAGCAGTTCATTCCAGCAATTCCTTGGATTTTGAAAGCCTGTTTGTTGCTGACCTCTGCTTCTGCCATTCCCTCCTGGTGTAGCAACTCTGCTTAACCTCCTTTTGGTGATAATTACCTTTGGACAGTCTGATTTTGTCTCTGGATCTTGACTTAACATTTGGATAGACTTCTTGGATTTTGGGTTTCTGGACTGGATTTTGGATCACGGATATTGGCTTGATATTTCTCGGACCCATTAACAGATTTCTTATTCTCCCCTCACATTATTCTTGGCTCAAATGAATTCACCTGTCTCCCGAGTTTCCTCGGCCCACTAATCTGCAGCTCCTAAGGAAACCCCATTCATTCCTCCAGCCTCACCTTCCTGTGGTCACCTCCTTTTTCATGGTACTCGATCCACCTCCAACTGCAACAGTCAGTCAACCTCACCTGTGACTACTCTTCACTACACTTAAGTTGTTAACCACATTGAGTTGTCCACTGGTACTCACCTATACTCTGTTCCCTAGGAGTCCCATGCTGAGACCTGACCCCGATAGAGTTGTGTTGCCGGTCCATATCTACAAATCATCCCCAGTCCTCTATTACTCTTGTGAATTTTGTTAATAAAGCCTGTC
>JAQQAE010004654.1:0-18525 GCA_029823295.1 Pseudamia nigra | reverse complement strand
GATGGGTTGGGATGGTTTTGTTTTGTTGTGTACATGACTTTGGTGTATTGTATGTTTGCATCTTATAGGCTTGTATTTTGTACAGCTTTATTACACTGTGTGTGTGCATTAGTTGATTGGGGAGGGTAAAAAACAAAAAAGGGGGAAGACTAAACTGTATTTTTCTTCTTTTTTTTGTTTTTGTTATTGTACATTTTGCCAATGTTCCCTAATAAAAAAAGAAAAAAAGAAACATGAATCCAAATCCTTGGAGTATCTTTTAAGGGCCAGTGAAGCAATTTATGTATGTATTTTTGAATGTGTTCACAACATAGAGGAATTATTCAGCATGGATTTTAAAATCGGAGTGGCTGCAGTCTGTGTCTACTATACCTTGCAGGTTGAGTACTTCATTTCATTTGCATGAACTCTAACAAGAACACAATAAGATATGAGGAGAGAAGGATCTCTTTCTACATTTTTCATACGATGCCTGAACTAAATTAAGATTTAATGCACATATCTCTATAAATATCTAGCTGAAAATTTCACTTATGCCAAGAACATTTGCATGGAAATGGCATAGTTAGAAAAAGTAAAAGCCAGACAGCTTCAAAGAAAAAAAAAACCTCTACAATACTGTGCTCATGTTCAAACAGGCACCTCCATAAATCTTAGTCTGACCTGGTGGAGCAGCAAGGACTCACCAATTACATTTAGACAAGTGCTTTAAATTAATCAAGTTGATTAGATGTAGTGTAAATAAGCTGTATTTATAGACCAAATCTCCCTCACATACCCATCTGCTAGACTATGCAAGTCTAGTAAATTATAGCATCATGTTGGATTTCAGCATGCAGTGATAATTGGATGAGATGCTTATAGTATATGTTATTATGGGCTCATGCTTGGTGTAAATGTGTATGTGTGTTTCTACAACCATGTGTCTGCTGTCAGCAATGGTTCCATTCTTGATCAACAGTCCCGTCCCTTTGGCCTCGAGTCCTGGGCTCTATTCCAGACTTGTCTCCACCTCCTCTGTACTGGCTGTGCCCAGTTAAATATACACCCTATTCTAGCCATAAATGCACACATATACACCAATAAAAATAGTGATCCTGAAGTCATTTTTGTCCACTCACCATGTACAAAAATAGCATCTTCCATCACGCAGATCAAGCACCATTTTCTGTTTCATGCTTTATTGTGGAATTTTGAATATGCTTAGACAAATTCATACAGAAGCAGAGATTTGCATTTCCATTTAAATAACAACTTAAAGATTTTTAGGATGGTGTTTGATATAAATCCACAGCATGCTGATACATATTTGGTACCATTTACTGATGTACATCATCAGCAAGATCAAGATTGAAACATGGAACAAGTCCAATCACACAGTTTGTAATATAAAAAAACTTCTTGACAGCACATATCCCCTAAAGATGGATATACAAAAATAATACTGATCTATTGAGCCAACTCTATACACCTGAGAAAAGAAACACAGAAAGCTTTCTTGTCACTGAGCATCATGACTTGTCTGCTATCTTGTGGTGTTTATCCATGACCTCACTCAAGTCTCAATCTATGTCATGTGAACACATATCTGGGTGTATTTGACTTTCACAAAACCATGTTGTCTTTTGTTTAGATTCATATTGAATGCCAGTGCAATGTCATGGTATATTAATGCTGAGTGTGTTTTTAACATTCACACACATATGAAGAAGATATCTCTAAATGTGTCCTTTAGGTTAAATGTGATTTCTCACAACAATAAATGTATGGAAATACAATATACAGCAGACATTTATTATTGTCTTGCATGTTATGTGATACATCAGTAGAAGCAACAGCTGTTCAATACACAATACACCAAGCATCATAGTCATTTCATATGTGTTAATAATAACATACTACTACAATATTTTAAATCAAAAAAACATTTTGCCCACATTTATTATATATGAACGTGCTCATGGAAATCTACTCGCATAATTACAAGGAAATACACACACATCTCTTAAGAGCACAGACCGACAGTGTTTTAAATATTCATGACAGGGCTTTGACGAGGCTGCTTCCCCTCTGGGAGATATAGGGGAGGGTGAGGAGGGGACTGTGAAAAGATACCTAATTACCCTTCTTTTATTATCCATTTCACTCTGTGTCTTTCTTTTTGTCAAACATGTAAACACACTGAGGTTATGATACCATCTAAAGAAGGCAACAGCACAATATAAATGTGCACAGAAGTACAAAGCCTTGATTTGATGAGGCTGCTGCCTCTCTGAGTGACAGCTAACTGCTCTAAACTGACATAACACTTCATTACAGAACTACTGCAAGTTGCTCTCTCTGCCAATTGATTAGGGGCTTGCATCTTGCTGTGGAAACACAGAAATTTAGAGCTACAACGGTTTAGTTAATGGACAGCCTAACACACTCCCTACAGCGTGCTTGATCTAACTGCTCATTAGTCTCCCTCTTGCTTATTGTAGTATAGATACCACAGTTCCACTCTATAATGAGTCTACTCTGTCACTAGATGACCACTGGAGACCTGAAGAGAGCCACCACCCCCCTGCAGTAAGAGAGATGGACACATATGAGGAGACTAGGAATTGAAGCCATGGTATAGAGGTAGAAAAGGCTGGAGGAATATGCTGTTTCAGTGAGAGACTGGCCTAAATAGGAGAAATAAATGTATAAGACTCATGAAATCTAATACTTGGAGGCAAATATGCCCAATACTCTCTGCAGGCAACCCTGCTGATATATGTTGCTAAGCCATATCTTAGTCCCAGTTGCACCTGAAAACAAACTAATGATGACCACAGCAACTGCTGCAGCTATCAATATTCCCATAGCCAAATGGTCCACATAATATAGTATTTCTTCATTACATGAACCTTCCCGCGTTCATTCAGACTGATGCATGAGATCATTAAATGAAAGCATTTGAGAGTGCAGAAGCATTTGGGCTGGCCAGTGTGCTGAATGGCATTAGATTCCTACCTGCCCCAGAGAGAGATAATTCGATCCCACTCTCACCAGTCTTAGTTGTCATTCTGCCAGGGCATCCCAGCAGCACCCCCATGCATTTAGTGAAAAAGCAGAGCGCAGCTTAAAGGATAGACAGAGAAGATGAGACGGGATCTACTAAACCTCACAGAGCCTCTCAGACTCCCTGTGTTTATGTGCACACATGTGTGTTAGCGAGTGAATACATGTATTTGTGAATGTGTGCATATGCCCAAAAACTCAACATGCCTAAAATCAATGGGCCATTCATAGCACCCTGCCTTTTGCCACAGACAACAAAGAAACACTTACAAGAGTAGTAAATGCCTGAAAGAGCATTAACACCCACATTCTCTCGTATCTCTTCCTTTCTTGTATTTGATGTGGTCGTGAATGCCAGATTTAGAATATTCACCATACAGAGTCCCAGCTCAAAAGAATGGCACCAAAGAGCAAGAAATTGTGAAATGGCAAATCACCCGCCCAGTTTTGGAAAATATTACGGTACTCATAAAGTTGATAGGATAGGTCAAAATATTTTTGTTACAGAAATTGATGATGTGACCTCATTGTTGTAAATTAAGAGTTATGTAATGTATGTACTGTATATAATGAACTTTGACTATATGACCTTGACCTTTTTCCTTGAAGGTCACAGCATATTTGGAATCAGCATAGTCACTAACACAGGGTTATATGACATATTCAACCTGATGACATAGCTGGACATGTCTGTAAATCAAAGTACAATAATTTTAGACCCTATTGATCTTCAAGTTCAAAATCATGGTCATGGTCCTTGGATGAACGCGAGGTGCCCTAGAGACTAATCTATCAATTAAACTTTGGTACCTCTAGCTATCGTAGTTTTGATACTATAGGTCTAAAAAGGGCCGTTGCTATTATTTATGTTTATGACCTAATTAATACAGTATGCAAATTAGGTGATGGTTACCATAGTAACTCTTCCTCCTACCCTGACTCCCATTGTCCCAAGTTTAGTTAGTCTGGGTCCAGGGACCTTGTAGATACGGAGTCAAATGTTTGGATGGACATACGTACAAACAAGTGAACAAGGCAAGCTCTCCCCCACCTGAATGAAGACTGGGGGAAGGGGGGGGGGGTTAAGCAAGAGTAGATGAGTCAGAAAGGGAATGAGGTAAAGAGATAAATAACAAGCAGATGGATTAATGGAGAGAATAGTCTCAAGAGGGAAAAGTAAAACTCTGAGTCAGCATGATCACACTGTTTGTAGTTCTCATTAAATATCATGAAAATGGATAGTGGGATGATGAGAAGACAGAGACAGTTGTGGAGGTGCATATTAGGCAAAGAACAAACCTTAACAATACATCAATTTGTTGGGTCAGTTAAGGAAATACAAATGCACCTTCCTGCGTGAATGACATAGAGTGTGAATGTTTAATAAATGGCAATGGAAACACAATGAAATAATAGGGGAGATGGATAAAGAGTGCCCAATGAGAGGACATACAGAGAATACAGCATGGAAGACTTACAAAGGGGTAATATTAAATAGCACAGGGGAATAAACAGGAGAGGTGAGCAGACAGGAAAGAGAGATGCAGAAGGAGAGAGGAAGGAGCACAATGAGAGACACATAAGTCAGGTAGAATTCAGAAAGGCTCACACAGATATAAGACAAAACTGTGGCAAAGGGCAGAGCTGGACACATGAATGATCAAAAAAGGCTGAGGAAGACAGAAAGAGTTGGAAATCAAAGACGACGATGAGCACAGAGAAAGCGAGCACATGATTCGGAAAGAGCAGAGGTATCTGCAGCTGTTAGAGCCCAGGGGAGAGTTGTGCTGCGCCACATGGCTTCTCTCTGAGACCGAACCTTCCAACGGGAACAGTAAATCTACAGCTGCTCCCCGTCTCACTCTCTGTCTTTGCCTTTTCTATTCTCCAGTGCGTTATCTCATGCGTATGTCCACTTCAGACACTTTTATGTCCCATGATCATATTTCTGTGAGAGGCAAAAGAAAATACTCTTTTTCTAAAAGAACTATTTCTACTACAAAACTTATTCGAAGAACGGTACCACCATTTTCTAAGGATGCATGTGATGGAAATGTGCAGTTGTAGCACCAACACTACTTTGACTTGGATATTGTGATTCTGAAAAAGTGCTGTGTATCAGCCTATTTCATGCAAATTCTTACTTGACATAAAAGCTGTAAAATCTGGCAGTGAAAAATGTTTACTACAAATAAAATATTCAGAAAGTGAGCATGTTGCGATCCACTAACATAGTTTGGATACTTCTCGATGAATGTATTAGACACTTGTCCCTCGCCTACAGTAGCTCTAGTTAGAATTCCCCATCTGCACTGATTCCTCAAACGGCTTCTTTTTTTCCCTCTGTCACACACATAAAAACCCAAACACAAACACACACACAGACACCTCTTCACTGTTTAATATGATCAGCACACAGTGGGGATGGGAGTTTGAGTAACATCTGCTATGGTGACTGGGATATCTCTGATTGCATCCTAGCCTCTGCTCATTACTGCATTACACTGGCGCACACACATACACACACATGAAAACATCATAATGTCACATCTTGTGCTCATTATTATAACACTGTGACAGCAGGCAGCAGATTAATAAAAATGTGGCCAACACCTGGAGCACTCCATTAAACACAGTCCCAAATAATGCACAAACACTTAACACACAGCCTTAAATAAATTGAACTGCTTCAATTGAAGTGTTTCTGATCTTCAACATGCTGAAAATCTAAATGGTATTGTAAGAGGATGAAATTGTAGACATGATAACAATTGCCTTCTTGTTTGTAAAAGTCTAAAATGTGCTCTTATATAATTCAATTCAATTGTGTTTTTATTTTTTAATTTATTCATTATCTAACAAGGCAACGCTGAAGATCAAAATTGTAAGTATTATCCACACAATTCCTTAAACAGTGGCTGACCACTTCCACATTTCACAATGGTCATTAAGAGGAATTCAATGCATATTTTTAAAATATGCATGCATTTTCATCACTGCATTAAAATGAAATACACAAAATAATCAAGAAATCAGATGACATTAAAATAATTAACAATATGACTAAAATAATCCAAAACTTGACAAAAAGTTCAGACAATGAAACAATAAGAAACAAAAATAAACCAAAAATTATTTAAAATGAACCAAAAACAAACAAAAAGAATCAATAGAATGAACAAAATATTCTGTGGCAATGAACAAAAATTAATGAAATCAACTAAAATTTAACAAAATAATCAGGAAAATGACTACAAAATAATCAAAAGTATTCAATAATACAATTGCTTAATGAAACTATTTTCTTAAATTTTGCACCTCTTCTACATATACACAGTGTCCTCTGAAATTATCGGAACAGCAAGGCTTTAGTTTTGCTGTACATTGAAAAAATTAGGGTTTGACATCAAATGATGAATATGAGACAAAGATCAGTATTTCAGCTTTAATTTACAGGTGTTGACATCATAATCGTTATGATCATTAAAGAACTTGGAAGATAGCATTGTTTGTAACAAAAACACCAACATTTTAGGTGAGCAAAAGTATAGGAACAAAATTCAGCGAAAGTGAATAATACTTAATCTTTAGTGTCAAATCCTTTACTTGCAATAACTGCATGAAGCCTGTAATCCATTGACATCACCAAACTTTTACATTCTTCTTTTGTGATGCTTTTCCAGGCTTTCACTGCAGTCTTTTTCAGTTGTTGTTTTGGGGGGTTTCTCCCTTCCGTTTCCTCTTTTAGCAGGTAAAATGTACGTTCAATAGGGTTTAAGTCTGCAGATTGACTTGTCCAGTCTAAAACCTTCCACTTCCTTCCCCTGATGAACTCCTTGGTTGTTATGACAGTGTGTTTTGGGTCGCTGTCTCGCTGCATGATGAAGGATCTCCTGATCAGTTTGGTTGCATTTCTCTTTAAATTTGCAGACAAAATGTTTCTGTAGACTTCTGAGTTCATTTTCCTGCTGCCATCATCTGTTACATCATCAAGGAAGATCAATGACCTCATCCCAGAAGAAGCCATGCAAGCCCAAGCCATGACATTACCTGCTCTGTTTCATAGATGAGCTTGTGTGTTTGGGATCCTTTCTTTCTCCACACTTTAGCCTTTCCATCACTTTGATAAAGGTTAATCTTCATCTCTTCAGTCCATAAACTTTGTCCCAGAACTTTTTAGGCTTGTCTCTGTACTTTTGGCAACTTCCAATCTGGCCTTGCTGTTCTTATTGCTAATGAGTGGTTTGCATCTTCTGGTGTAGCCTCTGAATTTTTGTTCCTGAAGTGTTCTGCAAATGGCGGATTGTGATACCTTCACTCCTGCCCTCTGGAGGTTCTTTGTTGATGTCACTGACTAGTTTTAAGGTTTTTCTTCACAGTTCTCACAATGTTTCTGTCATCACCTACTGATGTTTTCCGTGGTCTACCGGTTTCACGTCTGTTGCTCAGTACACCAGTCGTTTCTTTCTTCTTCAGGACATTCCAAATGGTTGTACTGCCTGTGGCCAAGATTTGTGCAGTGGCTCTGATTGATTTTCCATCTTCTCTCAGCTTCAAAATTGCTTGCTTTTCTCCCATAGACAACTCTGTGGTCTTCACCAGAGAGCTGTGACCTGTTTAACTATAGATGCATCTGCACAGGCAAAACCCAAAGTGGAAGCTGAGATTAGACACACAGCGCTATTTATTGTTTGAATAATCGTGTAATAGGACACACCTGGGCAGCAAAACACACCTGTCAGTCACATGTTCCAATAATTTTGCTCACTTGAAAAATGGTTTGGTTCAAACAAAAAGTGCTATCTTCTAAGTTGTTTAACCAATTTTGATGTAAATACCTGGAAATAGAAGCTGAAACACTGATCTTCTAGTCTCATATTCATCATTTGATGAATATGAGACAGTGTATAGCAGTTTTTTTCAGTGTACAGCAAAAATAAAGGAACTGCCCTCACTGTTCCAACAGTTTCGGAGGGAACTGTACTACCGATCAGCCATTAGGACCACTAACTGGTGAAATGGTCATTGTTCCAATGGCTCCTGTCAGTTGGTGGATGAACAACTGAACATTTAGCCCTTGAAGTTGTTGCACTGAAAGCAGTAAACTGTTAAAACTAAGTAAGGACCGGAGCAACTCTGAGAAGGACCAAATTGTGATGGTACTTTATATAACATAAACCTAAAGATCTTGTTGGTTGTTCAAGTCTGCTGTGAATAGTACCAGAGCCAAGTGGTTTAGGGATGAACAACTGGGTTTTAATACAACTGACTAAATGTATTGGAAAAACAGGTTAGATTCAACAAAGTCCAAGCTCCCAACATACAGGATTTGAAGTATGTGTCACTATAATGTCTAATGTGTAACGTACTGCCATATATTACAGTATGCTTTCAGAGGTCTGGTACAGTAGATCTCATGTCTGAGTTTAAAGTTGTTCTGGCATCAAAAGGGGGAAACTACACATTATGTGGTAGTAATGTTTTGTCCCCTTAGATACTCTACTGGACTGAGACCCAGATGTCCTTCCTTCTTCATGTTGTTTTGTCTACTGCAGGACCAGGACCACTGAACAAGACCCACATTTTTGGAGATGCTTTGACCCAGTTGTTTTGATGTCACTATGTGTTCACTTGCAGCCTCATATGTCCTACCCACTCACAGGTGCCCTGTAGTAAGATAACTGACATTATTAGCACTTCACCTGTCAGTGGTCATAACTTAATGGTTGACTGGTATATATAGGAGTTTGGTGTCAAATAGAAATATACATACCAAAGCCATGAAGTATTGTGCAAAGAACTATAACTTCAGTTACACCATCATCTACATACAGTACTATATGATATTGTTAGTGACAGTTTAGTGTACAGTTGGGTGCAACTGTTTAGGCACCCCTGTTCAAAATTTCTATGAATGTGAATAATGAAGTCAGGGGAAGATAAAATGATCTCCAAAAGGCATTAAGTTACAGATGAGACAGCATGGGGGTGGATTGATCATGCTTTGAGATTGTCTTGCAATCTCAAAGCATGATTTTTTTTAATCTCTTTATTGAAACCCCAACATTAAAGAAGTTTATTTTATTATTATTAAAAAGAGGACTAGGCCATCTGTGTTGTGTCAAGTTTCAGTTCTGCCAGTTCATGTGTAACTTGACATAATGTGGTAGATTCGATTATTGTTCACTGCATAAAGTCCTTTTCTTTATACGTATACGTATACTGTAAGAACATGGACACACCCGCTGAAATCACACCGATTGTTCAAAGAAAAGTAAACAGCTGCATGGCAGAGGTAGACAGTGGACAATAGCTCGCGTGTCTGTCTGCAGTGTTTTATTAGTTTGCCTTAACAATTCTAAAGCATCAATAATTAAGCTTTCAATTACTGCATACATAGACAACAGCAATAGAGAACAGCCTGGTGATAAGGGAGAGATGCAATAAAAGAATTGGATCAAGCCTCAGGCACTTCACACACTTGCACTATGTGGACTATTAACACTTTTCTTTAGAGTTATCTCTTCATATCCCTCTTCAACACTAGAACCACAAGATTTGCTATATGTACACCTAAATGGGCTAAATGAACCCCAGCACCATTTCTGGTCCAAAATCTGTACAAAGCAATGTCTCAGATTCCGTAAATTTGTTTAATAATCACTGTGATTTATTTTTGCTTTTAGAATGCTACTTGTTTTGCATTGCTGTCAGATGAGTCTAAAATGACAATGAGAATTAGAAGAAAATATTTGCACAGCTGTGCAGTGGACAAATTCCGCCTCTTGTTGTAAACTGCTATAAATGACAGTGCACATCATTTAGATCAAATACAAAGGCTGCCACACAAAAAACTTAAAATATTAAAACAATAAACTATGTGAAAGTCAGTGAATTTTAATGCTGTAAGGGGGTTCATTTTACCCTACACCGCCATACACATTGCAGTAGCTCCATATGTGGTCCAAAGTGAACTAAAACTGGAATTTTGTCATCTACAGGGAAAAACTAAGGCAAGCAAATTAATAAATCAGCATTTTTTCCCTTTAGCTTTATTTCTCCAGTGCTTCAAGTGAGAATGAAGGCATAAATCAAGAAAGTAATCATTCAAATGAGTAAAGGAACCACAAAAAAGAAAAAAATACAGTTACTCAAGAAAATGAACACGAGATGCACAAAAACAAGCAAAATGAATCAACATGAATGAAGAAACCAAGAAAGTAAACAAAAGTGAAAACAGCAAGCAAAATGAACAAAAAAGAACAAAATATTTTGGAAATTGAACAAAAATAATTAAGAAAATTAATCAAAACTTTAAAGCCATATGTCTCAGTTTCACTCTACATATTTACTGCACGTTCCCTTTTTAGAGCAGCATAAATTCCCTTTTTTGTCCTTTTAAAATCTTGATGAACTACATGACACACAACAGTTTTTAGAAAAGTTAAAAACCTGACTAGAAGCCAATTGAAAAACAGCTGCAAATATATTTGCCCCACTGAGTATTTCCATTAGAGCTTCATTATGTGATATTTGGAGGGGTCTAATTGAAGATGTGAAATATAAATTTTATAATTATGCTTTCATTAGTGCATAATCACCTGAATATACAAACCATATTATTTTCATTACCTCAGAATAAGCTGTTTATGTCTAGAGTACAGCCCGCCATGTTTGTGCCGTCCCTAAAACGGATTTTATTGTCTTTTCTCTTTTGTTCTGTTTATCAATAGGTGACATCCCGTGTTAAGGTACACTCATTATTAACTCCCAAAAAAGGCCAAAATGCACAAACCAAACACAGGCTCTAATGAGTGTGTTTTTGTAGCCACTGCACAGGAGGAAGAACAGAATGATATTCAGTTTTTTCCCCTCTGCAACTTTAAAGGCCCCATATACTGACACATTTACATCCATGCAGCTAATGTCTTTATTAAAATGTCTGTAATGTCTGTTGGCAAAGTAAAATGTGTTGCTTTGATTTTTCCTTGGCTTTCCAATGGCCTCTTTGTAACTCTGCCACACACACTGATATCACACGAGGAATCGAATCTACACACTTTTCATCAGAAAACACAGCTCATATCTAAGGTGACCTGGGATCACATTCTGTCACAAAAGGTATTTTAAACAGAGAATAATGCACTTCTCATAAATACTTTTCTGGAAAAAAACATGATTGATTGTAAGATGTCATGTTTTAAAATTTAGAATACTATATGCTGACTCAAGAAGGAGGGACAAATACACTTTTGCTTGACTGGGATTGGTTATGCCTTAACCTGGGTCGAGGCTGTGACATTTCTGACACGGCTGGTGTGTACAAGTGCTGAAAAAAATTTTAACTACTCTTTGGAGGCCTACTTTGGATTGTCTTAGCATAAAACTATATTACCCTTTGTTATATACAGGTATGAATTTGTCCAAGACAGCAATAATTCTGTTTGCTGGGAATGGCACTTCATCAGAGTGGAAAGTAAAACTTGCCTCAGCGGCTCCGCTGTGTCTACACGTTTTGCCAGGTGTATGTTGTGGGCTTTCTCCTGTTGAGATCAACCTTTGTATACATTGTCGAACCTTTGATAAAGCAATCCCTCTTAACAGTGTGCAGCCAAATAGCCATAAATAATGCATGCTACACACTGCCACACACTTATTTATGGAAGCATGAGGAGACACACATAGATGCACACTTGGAACACACACCTGTGGCTAAGTAAACTGCAGCCTTTCAAAGGTCATCCATCATTCAGAGACAGACATCAGAGACACACAGGACAAGAAAAAGACAGAAAGGCAAAGCAGAGATGAAAGTTTAAACAGTTGACAAGTCTGTGAAAGTGGCTGAAGGGCCTTGGGCGATCTCCACATAAACTGACACGATCCTCACTCCCTTCCTTATATCAAAGGAACTCCCAAATGGAACTCCCTTCCTTTTTCCATCAAATAAACTTTACAGCCAAATCCCCTCATTTAACTTAGAAGACTCGTCAGTATAAATCAGCTCTACTCCATCTCTACTGGGACAGCTTATGTATAACACCTCTCCTTGAGCTTACCGGTGTTGTGCCATTGCTACAGTATTTGCTTTATACCCGTTTACCGAGATACTTCACATAACACTTAAAATGGTTTCCAATCTAAATTTAAAGTGTTACGTCCTCTTTCATCTGTTCTCTCCTCTTCATCCTACTCCGTCATCTGCTCAGCTCATTAGCCCATACATTCATCACGTTACTGCCTTTGCCTGTCTCTCTAATCATCCATATATCAATTTGTATGCCCCTCAATACATCTTAGGACAGAGCATCCAATATCAGTGTGCCTTGAGGATACTTTTAGGAGAGGATAAGATTGGACGGCACATTAAAAAGTGAGAAATGATTGATGTCCAGGGATATGATGGACTGTCAGCATCATCAGATCCACAGCCAACAACTGACAAGTACCTTCAACAGAAAAAGAAACGTATTCATGTCCCCCACCCACAAAATCAACCCCTCTGTTATATCACTTGGATAACACAGTATTCTCCTTGCTGCTTAGTGCTTACACATGTTATGGCACCAGTGTTCGGAAAAATGATAACACCAGGGTGTTTACTTAACATACACAAGACAGACACTTGGCAGGAGATGTGTTTATGAACATTCATAAATATTCCCTCTCCATTACGAATAAGACAACAATGGTGATGCCTTATAAAGGCAGAGTTAGGTGTGCTGTGAAGACCCTGTGAATGTATAAAAACAAGTCAAAATCTTGATAGAGAGGGTCTCTGAGCTGTTTCTGAGAAAAGAGCGAGAGGGGAAAGCGAGATCCCCTCTGGGGTTAAACCTCTCATTATCACATTCAGTCCTGTGAAAGAAAGATCTGAGTCCCCACTTTCTGCTCTTTTGTTTACAGTTCAAGCTTTACCCACCAGTGTTTCTGCACATTCAAACTATCCATCATCCATAATGTCACAAGATTATGTAAATCCATTCATACATATGACCTAATCCTTCACATATTAGTGCTGCTATAAAATGACCACTTTGATGACAGCTGATGGTAAAACGGTGCCTTGTAGTAATAGAGATAGACCTCCTCCAACTCTTTTACACTGCTTTAGAGTAGCGATGCAGTAATCAACAAGCGCTGAGAATACTGAAGGTTGCTGACTGATCTCAGAAAATTCATACTATTCCCCACCGTACGGGAAGCCTTCTGGTATGGAGGAGGACCAGCGATCTTACTGCCAAATGATTATTCAAATCATTTGAATGCGAGATTCTACATTTAAAGGATGAGTGGAGTTATTTTGGCCTGAAGAATAAATCTAAAGTACGAAATAATTAAAGCTGGCTCTCCACAAAACTACATTAGCAATACCCCGAAAGGGACTCAGTGAGTGTATACCTCCTCCAAGGTCCTGCAGTTTTCTAATTAAATTAAAAATCCTGTGTTGCAAAGTTATAAGGAGAAAAATCTAAGCTCGGTCCTTTTTCTGATCCAAATTGAAAGCCCTACTCTGACACAAACTTTCATGAAAATTTCTGCAGTATTTTCTGTGTAGATCTGGAAAACAAACAGGCAAACAAGCACACTCACACTAACAGAACATAACCTTTTCGACAGAGGGAATGAACCAGAAGGTGGTGGAACTGTAACAAACTGATTTACTTTGCAGGCAATACATACATTTTAAAAATTAATTATTATTTACACAATTATCCTTTTAATTACCTCCATCACGGAGGTAATGCAGTGTTTGCTTGTTAGTTAGGAGGATTATGCAGAAACTATGGCACTGATGAGATAATTAATAATTCAGAAACAAATCCATTAAAATGAAAAGCGTATTTTGTTTGTTTGTTTTCACTTTTTCTAACACACTGCAACATCTGATTGAATTACACAACTGTGGCACCTTTGCAAATGAATGTGCTTTACCAGACAAAGTTATGAAAAAGAAATTAAAATTGTAAAAATAACATTTCAAAATGTCATACAAGAATTGTCAAGAATTTAATATCTTCACTAAAATAAACCTGTTGCTGTTGATCAGAAGACCTGAGGATATCAGGTGTACTTTTTTGGCGACAGGGTAGACGATTAACTATCCTCCCCTATATCTATCAAGCTACAGGTATAAAATTCAGTTGTGCATCCTTACAATTTCAAGTGAATTCACTTAGTTTGCCACTTATTTCAGTATGTACTGTATCAACCACCTGTAAAACAGTTTTTCAGTTCTATTACCTTTTGTAAGTTTAATGTTGACCCCAGGAAGAATAGCACTGTTTTATAGCAGTAGCCAATGGGGATCTTAATAAAAACAAACAAACAAACAAACCAATTTTTAATGTACAGTATACCCAAACTGCATTTGTCATCTTCATCAGTGTGTGGTGTTTATTTTTTTCTTCATGTTCTTTTTTTTTTTTTACAAAGTGATTAGCCAAACTGAAGTCATGGGTACCTGTTGAGCTCAGTTCAGTACAGCTCTGCTCTGTTTAGGGACAAACTCTGCTGAATTTGTTCCATCTCAGCTGCAATGGTCACGGCTATGCAATATAAATACATAATAACTTTACTTCAAAGCATCTGTAGATATAAGCGCAGCAACAATGGCACTGGAAACCTACAACTATAAGTATGACCTTCAAAATAAAGCATGCTTTTAAACTCACAACTGCAATAGAAATCTGAGCCATACAAGATGGTAATTGATGACAATGCATGTAATTTGTCATGGCTCTTGATTCACATCATTTACAATTATGCCTACATGTTTCAGCCAACATGGCCTTCATCAGAGCAAACATGTCTAAGTTTTTTTTCAAAAGAAAATGTAGTTGGTGGTCTTATAATCTGTATGTGATTTATTGAAATTAACAAATTAATTCTTTGTAAAACATTTTAATTTAGGTTTACATTAAATATATTTAAATACATTTTAAATATATTTAAAATGTAATTATGTAATCATTGTAAATATTACATAATGTAATCATTATGTAAATATCGAGAGCTGGTTGTTCATCATCATCGTCGTTATCATCATGGTTTCATAGTTTGCACATGGAAGTAATGCTATGGGAAATAACCTGATGGAAGTATGGTCTGTTGCACAGAGGCCGCTGTGGCTGGTTCTTCCAGAACTGAGCTAAATTCAACTTCCAGTCTGTATCATATAATGTTGTTTCAAACTCTTCCACAGTCTGTCAAAGCCTTTGTCTAGCATTTGTTTCAGCAGCTCTTCATACATGTTTGCATTTCATTGTATTAATCCAAGTGGCTGTAGCTGTAACTTCCCCATTGCTCCTTCACTGCATTTATACAGAATAATTAAACACGTCTAGTTACCATTGCACTTTACCTTTTATAAATACTTCAACCTCTCCACCTCCCGAATTACAATTTTTCAGTTTCCACTCTAGTAATTTTATGTGCAAATAAAATAATACAAATGAAAACCTCTTTAATGACTCCTTGCTACATGATGGCACACATACAGTACATACAGTTGCAGTGGTGATTCCAATCAACATTCTGCATGATTTTATGTCATGTTTAAGGTATTGTTTTGGCTTGATTGAAACTACAGCAAAGCCAGGACAAAAATACTCTCACTTAGTCCAGTATAATACCTGGTCTCAGGTAGTAGAAATGCAAAATAGCCATGCTGAGCCAGTACTGGAAGTGCAAAAAGAGGCATTAATCACCAAGAGTTCAGCCAAATAGTGAATTTAACACATTATTCACATACTCAACACTTGCTGAACAGCATATGGAAGTCTTAGCAGGAAGCAAATGGAAAACTGCTCTCTGTCATTGTCCTTCTTAATAAAGATCCTATCTTGCAAGCTTGAAACTTACACAATGTGACAGTTTGTTCCTCAGAGTGAATGGAGCCTTACCTCTAAGGCAGCAGACCTCTTCCGTAGCAGCTGTTCGATATTGAGAGCTGCTCTGGCCACCAGCTCCTCTGCATCATTTTGTTCCACAGTGTATAGGTGCTGGTTTCTCCGGAAAATCTGGACAGACAGATCGTAATGCATAGTGTATAAAACAGCATTAAATATAACATGACGGGTCCAAACATATTTAATTTAATTCTTAAATATTTTACAATTTGTGGAGTAAGAAATGTACTTGGGGAAAAATGGTATAATACAGGATTTACCAACCTTTACCTTTCAAAGAGACATTTTTTGACAGAAAAAAAAAAGAAAATAAGTGTTGAGAGCTGCAAAAAATACTTGTAACACATGGCACATGACATGTTTTAGTGCCAATTTGGTCATTATTGAACTCATTTTTTTCATTTACTTATTTTTCTGTTTATTTTTATCCATTTTGTTTATGAATTTGTTCATTTCATTGCTTTTTGTTTCAACTTTTTGTTCATGTTTATTTGGATCAATTTATCTTCATTTTTAGAATGATTTTATTTATTTTTATTAATTTCAGTCCATTTTGTGGATTCTTTTTGTGAATTTTTGTGGATTATTTTACTCATGGCTTTTGTTCATTTTATTATTTTAGGTTTACTGTATGTTCATTTGCTTGACTATTTTGTTCATTTGGTTGATTACTTCTTGATTATTTTATCTTTTTTCATCATTTATACATTTTGATTCAATGTATTTATTATTTTAGTCATTTTTATGATTATTTTGCTTATTTTCCTGATGATTTTGCTCAGTTTTGTCTTAATCTTTTATAATTTATGATTTTTTTTCATAATTTTGCTTATTTTTAATTATTTATTTATTTTCATTAAATTATTTAATCTTGTTCACCTTGATTTTGTTCATTCTGTATATTCCTATATCGGTCTGCCTTATTTGTTGTTCATTATGTTCTGTTTTTCTTCTTTTATTTGATTCTGTGCATATTTTTGATTTAGTATGTTACTTCTATCTCAGGAGCCACTGCAGAGGGGCTAATGAGCCACTTATGGCCCTGGAACCACAGGTTGCAAACCCCTGGTATGATACAACCATGACTTTTTGGTACTGCTGATACATTTGACATTTATATGTGTGCACATGTAGCACGTAGGTGTTTCTACCTGAGTGAGGCTTTTCCCAGCTGTGGCTGTGTCCGCAAGGGTGACAAGCTCCTTTTGCATCTGATCAACCCATTCCTTGATCCTGGGGGACAAAGCAACAAAAGCAACCAATCTTTTAACTCATATGTACCGATTTAGAAGAAACATCACAACCATTTCACGCCACAATTAAACTGTCAATCAGGCATCTTAACATCAACGAGAACACGCAGTCACACAGCATGAAACAAAGAAAGCTCAGGAGAATCACTCTACTAGGTCAAGCATAATGTCAACCAATCACAACAGAATCACTGTGAACAAATACAACGTTATCTGGAATAAGACACACATCACTGACCGTCAAATAGTACAATTGCTTTCAAAGAGTTCGAACATGAAGTCAACCAATCACACACGTGTCAACCAGTGTTGTGACTATTAACTGTTATGAGAGTGGACAGGGGAGAGGTGGGAGGTGTCTAGGACCTGAGTACTTTTCTGTTATATCAAAAAACTCCAGAGACAATAAGTGCAACCTGCTGGTGACACATAATGGATTACACCACCCTCATCCACCTCCAATCATCTTGTCAAAGCACTCACAGCAAGAATGATAATATAATACACTGACATAGCCTGCCACTGTGTCTTCTGATCACTGTGACCATGGACAAAGAACGTAGAGAGCAGAGAGGAGAGTAGGGAAAAAAAAACACAGAGACAGTGTTTACAATCCTATTTCTATATAAATGTAAAATGTAATTAAAAACATGGAATGATTTGCAAAACCCTGAAATTGCATGTTTAATTGAAAATGCCACAGAGACAAAATTTGATAGTTTTTTTTTTTTTTTGGAAAATGATTTGGATTGGATTTGGAATTTGATGCCTTCGATGCTTTTCAAAAAGTATGGGGCAATAGCAAAAAATCTATGAAATGTTTAAAAACACACCTTGTGGAAAAGGTTAATAGTGCATAGTGCAAAGGGTTAATAACATGACTGAGTCTAAACAGAGCATCCCAGAGGTGCAGTCAAATGGCAAGAGGTTCACGACTGAGATTGAGAAGACAGTGTTGGCAAATAGTGCAAAAATTTAAGAATGTTTCTATAAAATGGTAAAGAATTTGGAAATTGCATGTCATAGAGTTCATAATATCATTAAATGTTTGAGAGAATATGGAGAATTTTCTGTATGGGACAAGGCTGAAACTACAACTGGATGAGAATGACCTTGGGGTCTTCAGATGGCACTTAATAACAGACATGATTCCATAATGGACATCACCACATGGGCTCTGGAACACATCCAAAAACCAACGTTTGCGAACAGTTTGTTGCTGCATCCACAAAGATACTGTGAGGACTCCTGTCAGCCCCTTCCCTCTGTGTCACCTGGTGTAGGTGTGTGTTTGTGGGTGTTTCGATTCACTG
>JAQQAE010004653.1:0-18526 GCA_029823295.1 Pseudamia nigra | reverse complement strand
GGGTGTACTCACTTTTGTGAGATACTGTATGGACATAACTTCTTATTTTTATCATTATGCCAAGAGATTTGGTGCCTTTATTGCAGACAAAACCAATTTGCTCTCGCCACAAAAGTTTATCATCGACCTGAACACACACACATGAAACTTTTGCAATTTCCTCATTTTGTTTTTTTTTTTTTGTGCCTGCTCTTCACTATTAATCTGTAGGTTTGTTTTTGAGGATGATACTGTTCCTTTTGGGTCTCATATAGTTCATTTTGTTGCTTATTTTATTCATTGTTCATCATTTTTGTTCCTTGCCTTGAGTATTATGTTAATTTTGTAGATTATATTGTTTATTTTTGTTGAATTCCTTGACTCTTTTGTTGATTTCTGTTCATTTGGTGGATTATTTTCTTCAGCAAACCTCATTTCACACACATCTTCAGGGTTTTTCTACTTCTGTACTACTGGACATCAGAACATACTGTCTCCACAGACTCATTCACACAGATGGACGTCATGAAGGGAGTGTAGAAGATAGACATGTTTTTATCCATTTCATGGGGCTTCAGTATTGTGAATAAAACTGTTCCGGAAGCTGAACTCTAGAAGCCCTTGAAAAAGATGTAAAAATACTCCTGCACTCAAGTATATGTACTCAGTCATACACTCCGATCAAAATTTTAAGACCAGTTAAAAAAATTGCAAGAATGTACATTTTGCACTGTTGGCTCTTAAGAAGGCTCTAGGTAGTGCTTCAAAATGCAAAAAGAAGAAATGGGAGTGAGTCAAGAAAAAATTTGAGTAAGCAATTTATTGCAAACAACCATTAAACTGAAATGGGCTGATCAAAAGTTTAAGACCACAGCCTTTAAAAGCCCAAATCTTTGCAAAAATGTGGATTCAGTGTCATTTTGTGTCAGGTGTCCACATTGTCTTGACGTCCTGACGGCAAAGACAAAAAGCTTTGTCTCTTTGAATGTGGTCGGATTGTTGAGCTGCATCATCAAGGCCTCTTGCAGCGTGTCATTGCTGCTGAGGTTGGACGCAGTAAGACAGTCATTTTAAACTTCTAAAAAGATCCTGAGGTTTGTGGGGAAAAAAAGTCACGTGGTCAACCAAAAGAAATTTCACCGGCCCTGAGCTGGAGGATCCAATTGGCTGTCTGTCAAGTCACGGGATGATCCTCAGCCCAAATTAAACTTGTCACTGGTGCCAGCTGCAGTCCCATAACCATTAGACGGCATCTGCGAGAGAAGGGTTTTAAGAACAAATAACGTCTTCAAAGACCTCGTCTCCTTCAACAGCACAAAATTGCCCATTTGGAGTTTGCATGACACCAAACATGGGACATTGAAAGGTGGAAGAGAGTTTTATTTTCTGATGAGAAAAAAAATTAGCCTTGACAGTCCTGATGGTTTCCAACGTTACTGGCATGACAAGAAGATCCCACCTGACATGTTTCCTACACGGCACAGTGGAGGAGGCACCATCATGATGTGGGGGCTTTTTCCTTCAATGGAGGCCATCGTCTGTGTGGTAATGACTGGGTTTTTCAACAGGACAACGCTGCAGTTCACAATGTCCACCTGACAAAGGACTTCTTCAGAGAAATAACATCACTCTTTTGAACCATCCTGCGTGTTCCCCTGATCTAAATCCAATTGAGAACATTTAGGGTTGGATGGCAAGAGAAGTTTACAAAAATGGACACCAGTTCCAAAAAGTGGATGTGAAGCCGTCTTCACCACTTGGAGCAACATTCCCACTAGCCTACTGGAAACACTAGCATTAAGCATGCCAAAGCAAATTTTTGAGGTGATTAATAAGAATGGCGAAGCTACTAATTACTGAGTCCTATTTTGAAAATTGAATTTCTATTTTAGGGGGTTTTTGAGATGTGGTCTTAAACTTTGGATCAGCTGCTAAACAGCCTATTTCAGTTTAATGGTTGTTTGCAAAAAATTGCTTACTCAAAATTTTTTCCTGTCTCCCTCCCATTTCTTCTTTTTGCATTTTGAAGCACTACTTAGAACCTTCTTAAGATCCAGCAGTGCAAAATGTTCATTCTGGCAATTTTTCAACAGGTCTTACAATTTTGATCAGGAGTGTAAGAGGATCAGGAGATGGATGACATACTGGACTATGTCATTTCAGGGATTTTATAAAATTGTCAAAAATGTTTGTTGGACCTAAAACCTGAGCTGTAATCCACACTAAGTCAAGAAGGAAGTTGCATGAAAAAAGAATACATAATAATGTGCCAAGTTTGAAGAAAGTTGCCTATAAACTGATGTTGGGAACACTCCAGCTTACACACATAAGCCATCAATTAGTCTTTTCATTTACTACAAGTGTTAACAGTGTCCAAATAGCTCTAAATTAAATCTTTGTAACTCAGGATGTGGTCTCTATTCTTAAGTGAACTCTTTTTCATATTTTTGAGTAAACATACCAGAAGTATATGCTAATAACCAACAAATTAATATCTACAGTGTGTTCCCTGTCATAAAGTATAATCCTTATTTTGTACTTATGGTGATAGTGAAAAATACAAACCAGACATCACTCATCCTTAACAAGGATTTATTGCCTCTTTCTCATTAAATTGGTCATAAAACAAAAGTGTTAGTCTGTGATTTTACAGCTAAAGTGGAATGAATGAGAACGGGAGATAGTTTAGCCAGCAATATAAGCCATGTAAACACAATACACAAACACTTTGTCAGTTCCATTTCTTAATGTCAGTTAAATACATACAGTATATTCAGCGCCAGTTCATCTGATTCCATCACAGCAAACATTTGAGCAAAAATAAAGAATTCACAGTCAGATTTCTGTAAACACAATCTGGAATCACAATCCAAGCTTCCTCGGGACAATTTACATGTCATTTGCTGCATTAAGACATTCATCATATGAAATAAGACAATCAGTTCGTTTTTTCCAGCTTTCGGTCCTGAGACCGTTGTATTCAAATCTCATCAGTGCACATTTCATTTATAGACGTCAGTTACAACATTATTTAAGTTCACTCTTTGAGGCAGGAGTTTTATAAAGTAATACATTAATTCAAAATATCTTCCTCTTTGTTCTCTAAAGCAGTGTTTCACAAACTTTTTCAGCTCAAGCCCCCAGAAAAGGTGGCAAACGGAGACTGAAAATCACAAATCCACATACTGTATGTTTTCATATTTAAATGTAACAGATAATAAGATGCATAAGAAACAATATTTGGCATATTGCCTCAATTTTGATTTGATTTTAATCCAAATAATAAAATAAGCAGTAAAACAAAATAATAAGAAAAATTTAAAAATGAACGAAGCAAAAAAGAAAATGAACACAATATAAACAAAATAATAACTGTGAAGTGCCTAGAGATAATCATTGATAATGACTGGGACTATACAAATCAAATTGAATTGAAAATAATATGCCAGTACATAAATATTTACAACAATCAAAATAAACAATGCAAAATGAAAACACACTAAAATGAAGAAATGTAAAAAAAAAATAAAATACTGAAAAAACAAAGAACAAAACAATCAAAAAAATTAACTAAAAATTTGCAAACTAATCAATATTTTTTTCATTTACAAAATTAAACAACACATTGACAACATGGTAAACAAAGTGAACCAAAATGTACAAAATATGCAAGGAAATAATAATAAATAAATTACAGAAACATTTTCAGAATAATGCAGACAAAGAACAAAATAGTTCAGAATAATTATGACAATTAATACAAATAGTAAAATTATCAAAATAAGAAACAATAAACAAAATGAACCAAAATAGTTTTTAAAAAATGAACACAAATTTAATTAAATAAAGAAAAAAATGCTCCATGGCCCACTCAGGCTCCCAATTCAAAGTGTGGGAAACACAGCTCCAAATCTCCAACCACAATATAAACTTTAGCCTCTTCACAGTAGAGCTTTATTTACTCTACATAACTGCAAAGTGTTTTATTTGATTAACAGCTTAGAGGTGATTTACAAATGCTGAGCTGTTTCCAAACAAAACATGCATCTATCCTGTACTACATTCATAGACACTTCATGTCACGTCATTTTCCGTTCACGCTGATTTTTACAGGGAACAGGAGTTTAAAAGATTATGCAAAAGCAACAACACACCTCTTTATAATCCATCTGTGAGTCCGCATAACATCAGTAGTGTATTTATTGTAGATTAAATGTAAATCTACTCGTTCAACCCCCAGGTTAGAGTTTATCGTCAGTGGTTTTACAAGGCAAATTACCACTGAACACGAGCGGATAGATGGTGTGTGAGGAGATTACAAAGTCCTACATGTATTTAGATACTGTTTTATTTAAGTGCCTGCAAATACAGAAGATATGTTTTGTGTATTCCTTAATATTTTATATTCTTTTAACATTTACATACTTATTAATAAATGCCCAAAATGGCTAAATGTAGTGTTAGGATTTGGCAACGAATGTAATAATTTGAATATCTGATACCAGTCAAGGTGAAGTAAACTAATGTGCTTTTACACTGTAAAAAACATATGGATAATTAAATATATCTGAGAGGAATGATTAATCTTAGTTTCTGTATTTTGCACAATATCTAAAAGTATTTCATCCCACACTACAACTGAGTTGTAGTGCTGAGTTGCTGCCATCAAATTCAAAATGAGCTGATATTTTCTGTTCAACATCTGATATGTTATGCATTATTGGGAATAAAATACAGGTTTATGAGATTTGCAAATAATTCCATTCTGATTTTATTTACATTTTATTTACATCCCAACATTTTTAGAACTGGGGTTGTACTTCCTGATTGCCATCACCATGGTGGGATTTTAAACAGATAACTGCAAGCAGTCGTGTATTTTCCACACTGCATAAAGCAAAGTTAATCTGAACGTTCTGAAATTGCATCTTGAAATTCACTTCTACTTCTGTATCGTTTTCAAATCACACTTAAGACAAAGTTCTTGTAAATCAAGAAATGTTGAGCCATTTGGTTTTGATTCTGAAAAACTTAAATAAGATGTCCACAGCGGTCAGATGCTTGAGTTGAATACTTTCTATGACCTTTATAAGATCAAATTAAGCACATTTAAGGCTGAGTTTTAGACAGCTAATAAACATCTACAAAGAATGAATAAATAAGGAAGAAAATGAGCAAGAATGACCAAAACAATCCACAAATTGACTAAAGTGGACAAAAATATTCCACAAAATGCAAATACAGCGTAAAAAGACAAACATTAGGTACAGCTGTAGCTTTAAAGTGTGAGAAACCTAACACACTTCGACAAAAAAAGAAAAAAAAACATGAGATTCAATGAAATGTCTGTGGGGATTAAACCCAGACATTCAAGCTGAAAATTATTTATTGACCCTCTATGACCTTATTTTTATGAAATTGAATTTAAGACTAAGGGCCTGTAGACGCCGTGTGTCTGTTCACAGTGTGACGCTGAAAATCAGCAAATCATTTAATCTTATTTCTGTCTGTTTGGAAAATACTGAATCAAGTTTAAACAATCTGCTATTGCTCTTTCCAAATAAGTAACATAACTGTGTCATAGATGGTCCTTTTCTGAAGATTTATGCTGAAATATTAGAGACCAATCTCAAAACCTACCAGAAAAATGACCAAATCTGTTTAAGGCTGATAAATAAATACACAATTTTACTATCAATGTCAAAGAATGACACTCTTCACTTTTTCTGATTTGTCTACTAGGTTAAATAACCTTCCTTTAAGCCTAGTTTTGCTTTAATTTTCACACAGAAAGCACAGACTTCAACATTTCTCATTGTTCTTTTGATGCAGTGCTCAGCACAGCCTGCAGGGGGAGGTGTTGCAGAGACAAAAGCATTCCATCTTAATGACAAAGCTCAGTTCAGAGAGCCATCTACTGGGGAGGAGACACAGACACATCAAAGGGAAACTCCTCAGGACGTCACACGTAGCCCTTAAATATCATTGGAAATGGCTCATTTTAATTGATGGCTTTAACAGATTCATTAATGCTTCATTTCAGAATATTAGAAATGTTGCTCTGAATGCAGTGACGTGATGAGTTTCTACAGCTCGGTGGTGTTTCACGTCTCTGCTTTGGGATCAGTGTGTGCGTTTTAATCTCAATGTGATGCACAGGAAGCTACGGACACAGATGCAGGTGAGATGGAGATCACGAAGACCAAGGGCGACTCAGAACTGGATCCAGTTTGTGGTGTTCTGTGGCCGCGACGGTGGAGGAACAGAGCTGCAAGCAAAGGGAATGATGTTAGGCTGCTTTCTTCATCATTTCATGAATTTAAGACAACCCTGACAGCTATTAAAAGAAAATTCTGATGTTGTGTACAAATTCACTGTCAAGATTTGAGATATGCTGTTAAAATGCTGATGCATTATACAGTACTGTAATGTAAAACAATTTAAAAATACACTCAAGGGATTTAATGACGCACTACATTTGTAAAAATCACAGGTTTAGTTTGTGTTGTATGTAAACGACCACTCGTATATTGTTCCTCATTAACTTTAAATGAATATCCTCAATCAGTTACAAAACAAACAAAAAAAGGACTAAAAATATCAAGAAACCTATGCATTGTTGAAGTACCCTAACTGGTTACAAAAAAGGCATAATAAGTAATTAGCGTGGCAAAATGGTCTTGCACATAGCGCTTTCTACCCTTACACTACTTTCCATTCACCCATTCATACACCAGTAAACAGTCACTGGGAGAAACTTGTCTTGCTCAAAAACACTCCAGCCTGTGGACATGTGGAGTCTCAGGGTTCTCAGTCATCCAGGTCATGGCATCCAAGGTGTGTGGTTTTCTTCCGTCGAAATCCAGTCCAGTCAACAGAAGAAAACCACACACCTCGTCTACCTACTGAGTCACAGCCATCCACTGTAGTGTGCCCCCCATATGCATGAATTATGGCAATATTATGCCTCCTTATGGACAGGCACAACCTCTGGATGTCATCCTGTGGGATGGAAAACCACTCTTCAGCCAGTGTTGCCCTGATTCCGCAGAAGAGGTCATGGTTGGGCTGCTGTTGTACAAGCACTATCGTGGAATAATGAACATTTACTACTCTTCAGCCGGTCTGGGGCGTCCATCCTGCCTCCACCATTCCCACCAAGTTCTTCTCAAGTTTGGCCAAAAATAGAAGGGTGCATCATTAAATCCTGAGTATAATAAATGCAACGGAAAAACAAGGCTCCTGTCATTCTCATTATATAAAGAAAGTAACTGGCATACACTAGTGTCTGAAGTCACTTATGGAATAAGGAATTATACATCATTCTTCTTGATAATTACATATTATGCCATTTTTAAATATGCCGAAAAAAACCACAAAAGCAGGCAATTTCATCCAATATTTCTAAGTAGAGCATTCAAGTATATTAACTTTATGCCTTTGAGGAAGGACCTGTTTAATCATTTACATCGATCCACCACGAACAATCAGCTACAAGCTAGTTTCCCATCATAGAGTGCACCTTTAATTATATGGTGAACAAAAAAGCTGACATGGTTTTATTTCTCCCTTTCAGAATTTTTGATATACAATACAAAAACTATGAGAGATGATGTTTTAGACATATCACTCTCCTCTAGTTGTAGCTGTAATGTTTAGATTACAGTGTGTAAGAGATTAAATATCCACCTTGCCGGAGCAGAGAAATCACCCCAGAGATCTGAACTAGGATTTGACTGAACCACTGTGTTGGAGTTACTGCTGTCCAGCTCCAACAGGCAGCCTGAGGGATAAAGATACAGACAGAACAACAGAGAGGGCTAATTTAGCAGTGGACACACTCACTTCATACAGCTGGAAGCTCCAAGGCATATGAGTCATTTAAAAGTCACCACTTAATTAACATAGTAATTAGGAAAATAGGGCATTCTAGTATGTTAATTTGTCATGTGGCAAACTGTTAAAAGCACAGAGTTAGCAGAATAAAACCCAAAGTGGCTGAAACAAACAACAGCATCTGTTTCCATGAAGAAAATATAAATATGCTTTTTTTGTCTTTTTCAAATTTAGAATCAGGTTCAGGTATGATTGCGATTTTGTGCAGCTTTAACATTTGAATGAGCAACAGGTTTTAATGTACAAAACCAGATAAGGTGGCAAAAACTCTGTAAATATGGCAGGGTAAACAAACATCTGTTGCTTTAATTACGATTTTTGCGTGGCACTACACATGGCCCTTTTTATTCTGTTTAACAACGCACAAAAAAACAGAAACATCAGTAAAAACTTAAATTTTAAATTGTGTCCTGTGACCCGAGCAACACCAAAAGATGATGGAGAAGCACTGAAAAAAAGTCACTTCTAATATCCATGTCACACCTTTTTGGGTGATTTGCAGCCAATCCTGTTTCAGTAATTGAGCAGAACAAGATCGGGGTGAAATGTAGGCACAAAGAGAAGTGAATGTGAATTGAACAACCGTTATGACTCTGCCCACATACGAAACAGGAAGTGTGTACCATTTCTTATTATTAGCGAAGCTTTTCATGAACCATCTTCCTAAATTGGAGATCTTTGGTGATTCTTACCTGTTGCTGTACCTCCTGTCTGGGGGACTATGTTGTGATTGGATGAGCCTGATGAAGGGGGAGGGGCCATCTTGCCTCCAGGTGGCGGTGGGAGGAGGCCAAAGCCACCTGAGCCTTGTGGACGGGGTTTATCTCTCTTTTTACCTTGCTAGACATAGAGGAAAACAAATGGGGTACTGTACATCATGCATTTCACTTTTACAATTCTATTTTTCTAAACGAGATTTGGCTTCAACCCATTTAAAAAGCTGGTTTTGTATGAAAGGATTTAATCAAAAATACACACCCAGTCTATAATTTTAACCTCATTTTAAATGCTTTGACTTGTACAATATATTTGCATTTAATTACTAATTCTTGCTAATGTGTTGTGTTTAAGTGTCTTCCATTTAATATGTCATTAGGTGTGTTTCTATGAACATGTTCAATGTGCATTTCACATAAGAAAATGTTTATGGAAATCACACAATTCATTTCCAGAATTTCACAAAAAAGTTTATAGTGGGTTTGTAAATGAGAGAAAATGGAAATGCCTTTTACAAGTAAATTCTGAAATGACTAAATGAGATGACTCGCCTACAGCATTTTTTTTCCTACATTTTCTGATAAAGTGTGTTACAGCAAGCGGTAGCGTGGACCACAATCATATACATGTACAGATTACACACTGCATGGTCACTTATGTCAACACGTTCACCATATTGGTCCAGTACAAACCGTTGGATGAACATTTAAATAAAGAGAGAAGCTGCTGTTTTCCCAGTAAAAGGAACTGTGCTGTAACGGTTATATTTCGCAAGAAATCACTCACTGAATGACTAAACTCAGGCAGTATTTTTTTTTTTTTTAAATTACACTCAGGTTTATGAGCTAAGGTTAAAAACAAAGGTTCAAGATTTTTCTTTTTTTTTTTTTAAACCCCAGTTCATTACAGAGATGTGAAAGCAGCTTTAGTGCATCACACACATTTGACTTACAGGGTGTGATGACTTAAAACAGCTTTTTGAGACCTGTATGGCGGATATCCACATGTAATCCAGTAATAAATGTGAATGTATATGTACTGTATACGATGTGGACAATATTACACCCCTTCCACTATTATTTATTCAAGCCATGTGCATCATAGCTTATAGCTTCACCTTCTGATGATATGATGCAGTCTACTTCATCTGCAACAGTGTAGTTTATGAAAATGCATGTCATGTGCATTTTCTTTTTTAGTGAATGTTAAGTTTGCTTCATATTTTCTTGACGTTTTATGCAAACACTATCTCTGCCGTTTCAGAACAAGCAGAGCAACCCAAGAGTTTACGTACTGATAAAAAAAAAAGAGAGATGTAATCTGATTTTGTCAAGAGCCATACAATATTTTTATGATTCAGTGTGCTCCAGAAAAACATGGCAGAAATGAAAAGCATGTATGACTAAGCCACTAGCCATACTTGTAATCAGTGACCTACAAATAGATATTACATATTTGGAGCTTCATTTTTTGTTTTGCAGCAAGCTTGAAGTTGAGAAGAGCTCACTGATAGAGAAGCCACTCATTTTAAACTTACTGAAACAAGCCGCAGGCTACATTAATTATCAAACCACTGATTGAACAATTAACTTTGATTTGATTTCTCTGTCTTTATTCAGAACGCGTTCAAATCCTGGTTCTTACCCCTATGTTTAGCGTGATGGTCTGTCCCTCTTTAAAGCCCAGGTCCAGCTTTGGTCCTGAATCACCCAGCTGGGCACTTTTACTGAGTTCATTCTCCTGTTTCACCCATCTGCAGGGAGGCAAAACACACACACACACACACACACACACACACACACACACACACAACATCAGCACTGATGCAGAAATAAACAATACATCTCAGCAGTTTCCAGGAAAACTACAGCAGCAGGAAAACTACGGCCACTTGGGATGGCTTAGATTTGCTGCATTTGGGTTTCAGGTCACAGAGACTGTTACATCTTTGGTGCAAAGTGTAAAAGATTGAACACTTACATTTAATTCAGTAATAATTTGAAAGACAAAACAATCAGACTTTAATACACAGTCCTTTTTCAAAATTCCAAGCAGATAACACATCCTCTGGCTACAACACAAAAACTAATAAAAAGTGACTAAATTCCTGACATTTATTTTATGCCTTTCCTATTTGTATGCCCTGTTCTGTTTGCTTTCTGTGGTCTAATGTACAGCACTTTGCCCTATTGGAGTTTAAAGTGCTTTATAAATAAAGTCTGTATGTTACGGTATAATCATAACCAGATATTTATATTTTTTCAAATGATGTAATCCACGTAGTCCTACAGTTTCTTGTCCTTTCCTTTAACGTGTTCATCATCCTTTATGTTCAGTGTTAGATTCCAACCATATAACAATAAAAAACTAAACGGAAGTTGGTGTGCTGTTGTTTTTTATGCTCTACAAACACATGTATTTCTGCCTTCCTATTTTTCCCACCACTGCAATATAACCAAAGTAACTCAGGTAAATTAATTTTTTTAAATTATGAATTGTTGAAGTCAGGCCTTTCCATTATCTGTCACTTCTATGTGTATGTACTCTCAGACTTGCAAATTGCTCATATTTAACAAGAATGAGTTGAAATTTGTACTAAAAACCCAAAACCCACAAGAATTATTTTAAATTTGTGTTTGCTGAATGTTTACAGGAGTTAACAATTAGATGACTTTGTTCTACAGAATATTGGTCTGCTCCAAGAGTAGAAGATTTCAAGTGAACTTTTCAGGAAAATTCATGATACTGAACTGAAAAAAGCTACAATTTTGGGTGAGTTGAAATTTAACACCCCAGTTTTTTATGGATGGCAATTACTATTCACTGGTATTTATTTATGTTTTTGTAAAAGTGAAATGTAAATGGTTATTTTGAGGATGTTGTCTATTCATTTGTTTATTCCTCTACTGTAAACATTCGCCTGATAAAACTAAATATAGAAAAGTTTTTTAAAAATCTTTATACCCCTGAAAACTAGTTTGACAAGAGATACAACATATACATGTACTTCCTTCTAACCAAATCTAAGTGTGTAACAATAAGGTCAACAAAAATAATCATCTGAACCAATCTCCTACCATTAAAACAACATCAGTCCAGTTAGTCTTAACCTAAAGCAACCAAGGCATTGCTTACTTGAAGTGGTCCTGCAAAGCTACATTGAAGTCAAAGGCGTCACCTCTGTCTCCGAATCCAACTCCTATAAAAGCACTGCGACCTGCAAACAAGAGAATAACACAAAATACATCAAGTCCAAACACTTCAAGAGGACTCACAGGACTGGTACTTGTACTATTAATTGTTTGTAGTTGTATAGAACAAAAAGGGAAAAATCCACACCCTCACCATTATCATCTTGTATCCGCAGGACAAAATACCGACTGGAGTCACTGACCGTTTCCACTGCGATGCCAGGATACTCCTTCACTGGTGCCTGGGCAAACAGCTCCCCTACAGGGCAAATAGGCAAACAAGAAGAGACGAACACAAAATAATGACTCAAGTGTCAAAGAAAACTGACAACCCATATTCTATTCCTATAAGTTTTAAACACTTTACTTGCAAGCTGATGAACAGAGGGAGGAGTTAAAAGGGGTTGAAAGCTGGACCCTGTGAGAGAAATAAAGCATTGGCCGAACTGTCAGAGTGACAGTATTCTATGACAGTGCATTCTATGGTTGTTACAGCAAAACTATAATTTATTCAGTGTTTGAATGCATTTAAAGTGAGTAAAAATATATCAAAAATAGTAAGATTGATAAAAAGATGATTGAAGTATATAGCTTTAAAAATGACATTAATGTTGATATTATTACAATTTTGTGGACAGTCTTTTTTGGATGCGAGACACATGAATAGAAGGCATAAAGGTACGCCACTCATGGATGCATTATAACACCAGAAAATCTTATTGCTGCTAAAATTTGAAGCCAATTCGCCCAATGGCCATTTTTGGTACTAGACATTTTAACCATAGATCACAATGACAAGAGAAATCTGTAAACTGCTAACAAAACACCTACAGCTGCAAATAAAAGGTCAGAACTTACACATTTTAATAACATGCAGATTTGAAATGGCCAAAGTGCTCAAAAAATATGTTTTAAATCCATAATGTCCCCCACAGGTCACAATCTGAGTAGCCTTTGCAAAAGCAGGAAGGTAGGAGTGGGGTCGGCTCAGTCACTTCATCGCCACTGATCAGCTTTCTTTTGGAAATGAATGGACGCCATCTTGGAACCACTGGAAGATGGATGTGGTCAGAGACATATGAGCAGTATGCAACTGTAATTCTGCACATGGTTCAGGAAATGCAAAATGGTAATTGTTTACATTTTTTGTGCTGGTAATGTTTGTTTGTTACCATGTTGACGAATGCTGCACTTTACTGGAACTCTTATGGACTGTAACCAGTGTTTAACTAGTTAGCTGTTTATAAAGTGGCATTTACTAATGGACTGGAAAAAACATGTCTCATAATGAAGTTTGCGTGTTTTATAGTTTCCATCATGGTGCTTTTTGAATGCTTGCTGTCAATGAATAAAAATACACAGGAAAAATTTATCAGTACAAGACACTGCCTTACTCTGTGGACCAGAGTAGCTATAGCTGGACCTGCCATGATGATCACTTCCTTATTAGGTGCTTTTATTCCATGTTAATACAGAAAGTGCAACTTATTGGATGTTTACCTGAGACTTTGTCCTCCAGTTTGATGTAAGCCACTTTGCCCTTGGCTGTGATTCTCATTCGACCAGACCAGTCTGGAGCATCCAGCTTCCAGTCCGCTGCTCTGTAGACAAACAGACAGCGGAGGAACAAATGCATTAGTAAAAACTATTTACGAGTTGGCGATCAGCCATCATACAACTTCTATGAACTACTTAAACTTAAAATTAGTTATATTTCCAATTACATTTTGATAATAAAACTGAACATGGCAGATATGACAAGCGTAAAATATACAAAGCCTATTACTGAACTAGTCAAGCATGGCACAATATTATACTGTACCATTCAAATACTTCAATTCAAATATCCCAAGAGAGTTTCACATTAAAAGGTAAACGTCAAGCTCTTACTTTTCATAAATCTATCTTTTGTAGCTTTTAAATGATTTAGGTTTTTTCACAATTTTTTTCCCATAGGAAATGAATGGAGAACTCAAACTGAATGTTCGTGACTAGAGTGCCATGTGTGGTTACCATGGCAATGATAGTGCAGCGAAGTATCAGCAGAGGTGTGTAGTACAGTACTCAAGCACAGTTACTAGTAGTATTTCAAATAAATGTACTTCTGGATGAATAAAAATGTACTTCTACTCAGTTACGTATAGCCACAGCTCAATGACCCAGAGTAAAAAAGTTTTTAAAAAAAAATCAATTAAATAAAAACTGAATTAAAAAAAAAATTTACAAAATAAACAAAAAGTGTAACAAAACCAAGCAAAAGTGTCTGCAACCAAGCAAAACTGTTTACAGATTATTGTGAATTGTGAATTTCCCTCTTGGACCAATAAAGTATCTATCGATTAAGCACAACTGAACAAAATAAGCAAAAATTCAGAAAAAAAATCCAAAAAAAAAATGAACAAAATAACCAACAAAGTGAGTACAAATGAATAAAATCAAGTAAATTTTGAAAAATTAGGAAAAAAATTACAAAAATGAACAAAATAAGCAGCAAAATGTGTGAAAAGAAAATAATCAAGAAAATTTACAAAATTAATAATAAAAAACTGAACAGAAAATACCAAAATAAGCAACAAAATGAGCAAAAATGAAGAAAATAATCAAGTCCGTTTAGAAAGATGAAAAAAAATGAACAAAAAATAAAATATGCAACAAAATGAGTAAAAGTGAAGAACGCAAGTAAAAACAGTGGTAACAAAATCAAGCAAGTTAAATCAACAATAACCAACAGGACTGAACAAAAAACAAAATAATCAACAAAATGTTTAAAATAATCAAGTAAATCGACAAAAACTGTCAAAATCCTTGGTTGATCGCAGCATGAGGCTGTACTAAATTCCATGTAATTAAGTTACTCACTACTTGCATAGTTTTTTTTGAGGTATTATGTTTATCAGTACTTTTACTTGACTCATTAGAAGTAACAGTACTTTTACTTTAGTACCGTTTCTGATTCCTCTGCCCAATTAGGATTGTGTCTCATTTAGAAATCCAGACTAAATTAATGGAAAATTTTAAGTGTAAAACATATGTGCTCTGCTTTCACGTACCCTAAATACACCAAATATATTATAAAGAAATAGATTCATATGTTCAAAATTAGATGATATTATCAGCTAATTAGTCTACAGATGCAAAAAGACACTGAAAATACATTGACTGGGTTATTTATCAATTATAAAGAAACTCAAATGTTTTTATTGCACTACATGCTCCAGTTATTCTTTTGAATATACACATAATTCCTAATAAACTGTCAATGCTGACTGCATAAACTTTACAGCAGGGGTCTTCAACTGTGAGCCCTAGCTGTGTGAAAATTTTGGTTGATTAGACATCTTTTTATACATGTCTAAATATTTTTACACTATTTTTTTCCCACAAATTTAAAATAAAGGAACAAAATAAGGACACACATTAATGAGGCAGTTCAAGGGCTAAAATAAAAATATGAATATATGAACCTGTGTATTATTTGAATGGAGTACCTTAATATTGAAAGCACAATTCTACACATGGCACCAGGCCCAGTTTGATATAAATCATAATTTTATATATTATACATTATAGGGGACCCCCACTCCATCTTTCCATCAGTTTGGGGGTTCTTTGCTGTAAAAACTCCTGCTTTACAGCATCATTCATTTGCATTTTGTGTTGTGAAACGGGCTGTGATGGTAAAAAATCCCACCGAAATTAAAAATGTACGGCTCTGGATTATAGCTATAAAGTAACAATCACAGACGGATGGCGACAAGCTCACTAGGAGATGAAAACCTTTCGGATACAGTGGTTAAAATCTGCATCTCATCTCAGCAGTGTCCTCCAGTGCAAAGACAGCACCAGGCTGGCACAGTGAAATAGGGCAGTCCTGGCAGTTCGCCTATGTCGACCAGCAGGATGACAAATACGATCGTCACATCCCTGACAGCTCGGCTGCACCGAATAAAAACCCAACAACAAACGAAAGCAAACCTAAACCTACATCTTTTATCACCGGTACCGTGTCCCCATTCCCGGCGCTTCCACAACAGACAGCCTGTGCCCCAGTTCTAGCGTGTGGCAGCAAACAGAGAGAGTGTGAACACCCACACCGAGCAACACCGAGCAACACCGAGCAACGTAAACCCACATTTCACACAGCTGATAACACCGACACGGATTTATTTACCTGTACGCTCGGTTTGACGCTCTCGGCGGGATGCGATAAACGTTGACATCGGGTTTAACGCACAGGATTGACTCGTAGTCGCCTTCGGCCGCCATCTTGGATCAACTGTTATTGATGTGGGAGTTGTGGTTGTGACTCATTTATTCAGCGCTTTTTGAGGGGGGTTTGTGTGTAGTGTGTGTAGTGTGTGTAAATGTGTGTGTTGTGGTTTACGACGGTCCAGCTGCTAGACGGCAACTGCATGAAACTTTAATAGAGGATCCCCAATGTTAAAAAACACCTGTTATATCTGCATGTGGTGAAAAATAAATACATATTTGATATGCCTTGTCACTTAATAATGACGAACCAAAGGTCGCATTAAATATTTTAAAGCATAAGCAATTAGCTAAAAGATAAATAAATAAAATCAGAAAATGTGTCGTAAGGGGGCGTCGACGCGCCGCTGCTGGCAGTTGCGGAAGCGGAAACGTAGCCTCGTTTCGTCTCGTCTCCTCGAAGATTCGTGAAGCTCCACTCAGGGTTAGTGGCTTATTTATGCTTGAGATATACTTATCAAATACCCGAAAGTGATGCCGGAATGGAAGTGTAATTTCCAAGTTTAAAGCGTTTACACCGTGGCTTGATAAATATCGATTTCCTTGCTGTAGTATATGAGCTAATTCTCGTTAGCCTGACATTAGCCATATTAGCCGCAGCTGGCCGTCTTCAGTCGCTGTCCGAGGTCCTGAATCACGAAACGCCATCCGCGACAGATAAGCTACGAACGTGCAAATCTTCGTATAGTTCAAATGTGTTAGACTGACTGTTTTCGGGGAGTGAAAAGCAAGGTTTTTGGGGTTTTTAGGTCATTTTCCATCACAGTAGCTGCAGGAGTCCGACAGCTAGCTCATAGCTTGACGTTAGCATCACAGCTAAATCAGCCTGTTTTGTCGCAGTGAAATAGCAGACTCACAGAAGCGTTCACTTGCCGCAGGTGTAGGCACACCTCCCTGCAGCCACCGATATCTTTGTATCACCTTGTGCCAACTTATGTCTCAGCTTATTTTTATGTTGAGTGGTTCTTTCCTATGGTTATAGGATCTGGTTTCCTGACCCAATCCAATGCAGTCAGGGGCAAGAGAGACCTGCAGAATGAACGCTCACTGAGCAAGCACCTGCACACCAGCAAAATAAAAACACATTTGGCTGCAAGGCTCGATCTTACAAAAGGTATGTGAATGACATTCGATGTTTTTTGCATGTAGTTATTCAGGGGAACAGGTTTCATAAAAGGGGGATTTAGATCCTACTGTAGTGTTGGACTAGTTAGTCTGATGGAAACATTTGTTGTATTAACCAGTGGCACCAACTGAAAATGGAGAATTTGAGTAAACCATTTAGTGATATTGTGGGATGAAATACAGGAAGAAAAAGCTTTTGGAAAGTGTAATAACTACTGGAAATATCAGAGTCACGCTTAAAAATTTAAAGCTTTCTGGTGATTACTGCCATATTACTGATTACTGGCTTATAATATAGTCAAATTATAGTAAAAGATAATAATTGAACATTTAGTAACGGGGGATCTAAGTTGTGACATGTAAACTGTTTGCATGATCAGCCATATTTTAGTTGGAAACAAAATCTTAGTTATCAGGAATCCACAGTCATCCATTAGTCCATCTGAAATAGGCCAACTACGTGTCTACATCTTATACATTTAGACATCTAACTGAAGGCAGCTTATTAATCAGCTCTCGGCCCCAGTCAAGGTCACCACTTCTCTCTGCTGACTTACAACATCCAGCATTACTCACTTGTTTTGTTTTTGTCAGATTGTGGTGGTTTGATTCACCCTCATCCCATCAGACACTATGACGTCCTCTATGCTCCGTCGACAGTTGAAGAACCTGGTCCAGAACTATTCTGAGGCTGAGGTCAAGGTAAGGGAAGCTGTATTTAATTAACTACTATTCAACCCTGTATTGTATCACACTGATACACTGTATCAAATTATCCTTCTGCAGGTTCATCTATGGAAGTCTTGTTATGACTTACTTCCTCTAGATAGTCAAGTTTGATCATCTTCTAACAGATAATTCTTTACATATTCAGAATCAGAATACTTTATTGATCAGTTGTTATCTGATGCGACTTAATTCATAAAAATACATGTAAAACCAATTAATCCATTCTGGACCCACGACAAACTCCCATATAAAGTATTCTAAATCATTTTTAGAACTGATTTCATTCATTCAGTTTCAGAATGAATGAAATTAGCAGCGCTCTGACTTCCAGGGCATTCTTGTCGAGACCCGGAAGTGACGCAGGCGTGACCCCTGCAACGTTGTCCGCATAATTCGTCGTTATTGGGTTCAATTTTTTTGCAGTTTTTTTCGTTGGTATCCGAATTTTTTGTTGTCAGAAGCGGTCATTGTCTGAGGTTCCACTGTACTTAAATGCATGAGAAAAAATCTGTTTCTCCTTATGAATCCTGTTGTCGTTTCTCAGTTCAATTCAATTCTATTTGTATAGCGCCAATCATAATCACTGATTATCTCTAGGCGCTTCACAATTTGAGGCTGAG